>JABLTG010000026.1:0-147197 GCA_016618085.1 Neovahlkampfia damariscottae
CCAAACCCAAACCCAAACCCAAACCCAAACCCAAACCCAAACCCAAACCCAAACCCCAAACCCCAAACCCCAAACCCCAAACCCCAAACCAAAAATCCAAAAATCCAAAAACCCAAAAATCCAAAAATTCAAAAATCCAAAACCCAAAATCCAAACCTAAATTCAAATCCAAATTCTCTCCAAAACCAAAACCAAAAACCTCCCTAAAAACTAAAACATATAATCCAATATACAAAATACCTGGTCCATGGTTTAATCCTCCAAATATTTAATCCTTCACAAGTGATTTAATTGTCTAACAAGAAATGTTCACATGCATGTTGACTATTCTACCATAATTTTTATCCACAATTCAAATCAAGTTTTTTTTTGGTTTTCGTTTTCCCAAATCAGGAAATGTTTTATTGATAGTTAACTTCTATTTGTTGAATCAGACTTACCTGTTTAGTATTAGATTTTTGTCGATATCCGACATGATCCTGTTCTGGTTTTTATATTGATCCGATTCCTCACATTCCAGCTCCCTCTACAACATAGCCAATGAGGTAGCAATCTCTTGTACTCGGAGCTATGGAGAACACTTTCCGCTTCGAATATATTAATTGTGTCCGCATCAAGTAAAAGAATTGTGAGAAGAAATTTAATGATGTGAATTCACATTGAATTAAAAACTCAGATTTGCACAACAAACATGTTTACAATCAATAGCTATTCTAGTGCATTGAGGAGTAGGAGTGCCAAATTTTTGATACTCCTGACCGAATACTCAATTTCAAACTTTTTTTTTCATCTCCATTAATTATCTGGTTTAAATAAAAATTTATTTTCTTCACCATAAATCAGTATATTTATCTTTCAATGATTTGTATCAGAAATCAGAAATCAGAAAATCTTTTCTCATAGGATTTTGGGTTTAGTTGTAAAGTTTGTTTTTCTAAACTGTTAACATCTTCTTTGGTCAAATAATTCCAACAATGAATACCTTGGTCTCCAAAAAGTTTTCTATCATGCCTCTAACGAAAGTATTATATGCTTTCCATATTTTTTTTTAAATGTAAACCCTTTTGCCTCGCAACATGATTGTTACAATACTTAATGGTGAAACCATTTTTAATTCATTGGAACTTGAACATTTTAAAAATGTACCAAATAAATATTTTCGTATCATATTTCATCTATTGAATTCATCCTCAGAAGGTTGTAGTAGTGAAGTAGTAACTCGCTTTCTTGTAGTATGGAGAGGAAAACGAATTGGTGATAAATTAACCAATCAAACCAATCATCCAATCAAACATTGAATGAAGGTTGTATGTTTAGTTTTATTTATTTTCACGTTAGTATGTGATGGACAATTCTTATTCCAAGAAATAATACTAATAGATTTGAAAAGATATTATTTCCAATGAAAGATGGTTCAATTAAATTTTATGAGGCATGAAGTGTATGATAGAGATGTTTTCATTGCTCCAACAAGAAAAGTAAATTTAAATTTTGAAGTGTTAGATTTATCTTTTGAATCAAAAAAAGAAATATATAATTTACATGAAATGAAAAATAAAACAAACCTAAATATAACATTTAATACTGTTCATAGCATTAAATTGTAATGATTATTTTTGTAAAGGAGATTCAATCATTATTAAACAATTAAATAATTCAAATTTAACAAAGAATGAAAAATTAAAATATGATCATCTTCATATTTTAGTTCATCGTTACTGCGTTCAATGTTCTGAAACTATTGATCAACAATTTAATAATTTTAATTGTAAATATTTTAATCAACATTATTGTAAAAATAAATGTAATACAGTTGAGTTTAATTCAACATGTATTTATTTTAAATCAAATGGATTAAATTTATGTTATCAAAAAAGATAAAGGTATGTTTATTTAAATTAATTAAAAGAAATGTAATAGATTTATATTATCATAAAAATGATTTTACACATAAATATTTAATGTTAATTGTATTATATAATCCAATTATATCTTTCATTTTAATGATAATTTTATTATTATTTTTAATTATATTTATTATTACACCAGAAATTTTATTCAAGAAATATTTACATTTTTGTATTGATACATTTTTTTAATTTTTAAATAGAAATATAATTAGAATATTAATTAGTTTATCTTGTTTATTTTCAATTTTATTATCTTCATTATCTATTATTACAAATGATGATTTATATTTATCTTTCAATCCATTTATTACTACTTTACTATTCTCTTATAATTTATTTTTTATAAAATGGTTAGAAGAGTTATATTACTTTCTAATTAATATGAATAAGGTTACATTCTCATGAAAAAAGAAAACATTTAAAAAAGATATTATCTAATAGAAATAGGTAACAACATACCATATATTTAAATTCATATTATTTATTTAGAATTATTTTAATTTTTATTTCAATTTTATTTATTATTTTAGTTAGTGGTTTCTTTGTATTTTATTTTTTATCTATTGAATTTGATCAAAATAATTCAAAATTTTGGACATATTTTTTTGCATTCTTTATTTTATTAATTTCATTCGTTTATTGTTTTATTATCTTTTTAATTACATTAATGATGATTAAATTCTATATTCGTGATGTACTTTGTTCAACTTTGAAATCAACAAATATCAAGTTCTTGTTTTTAATACCAAATTAAGCACCTTTTTGATATTATTAAACTTAGATATATTAATTTGGTGTTCAATTAGAATTTTAAGTGCATTAACAATGATATATGGTAGAGATTATTTGTCTATTGAGTTCTATATTTTATCAATTCCATTATATTCATTTTCAATAATTTTCACAATAACTATTTTAGTTATGTCAACATTCAATTTTCAGGCTGTTCGATTTACTATAAATTTCTTCATTTTTACAAGATTCTCAGATTTTAATGATCAAGAGTCTTTGAAATTGATGAGAACATCAACTACAAATTCATTACACACTAGTTTAAGAACAGAATATGATGCAGAAAATGAAGATGGATTTTCTGATGAAGAGGAAGGATGTTGAAGATACATATATTTTGATTGTTTGATTTTTTAGTCCATGAACTCTGAAAAAAAAACAAAGTTTAGAATTATTTAAATAGTTTTAATAATGGAATTAAAGATGATACTCAATATTTAAACCTTGACGAAGAGGAGATATTAACAGAAGATAAAATTATTGGAAGAACAAAAAAAAGTACTACAAATATGAAGATCTTGAATATAGAGTAAAATTTATAAATTTTTAATGTTATTGAAGAATTTGAAAACAAATTTTTGAGTACTTTATTTAAATCCATTTTTTTCTCAAATCAGAATTTTTTCCATAATTTTAATTTCTCTCACAACACAAAAAACAAAATCAAAAAAAAAAAGAAACTTTAGTAGAGGTTATTTCCTTATCAGCTGAATCAGTTTGGTGCTCCGAAAACTTCTGAGAATTGTACTTGACTATCAAATTAATATCTTTCTGATGTTAAACTACAATACGGGTACAACAACTCCATTTTTTTGAAGTCTCACCAATCGAAACGATCAAAAATTCGATTTCACCAATATTGTAGCATTATTGGATTTGTCATTAATTTTTTTTTGAACCTTTTTCAAAACAGAGATCATTGGTCGAAGCAAAATGAAAAATTATCTGAGATTTGTTCAATACAAGACCAAATTCAATTATTCAAAAAATCAACACCGTATTGTTGAATTGAGGAAACTCATTCAAAAGTATTGATACTTTATTTTAACAACATAAATAGATATAATCATCAATATTACAACCTGAGTCAATCATTAATTCCAGACGAAGAATATGATAATTTATTTTCTGAGTTAAAAAAATTAGAACAAGAAATCTATTCTGATACTTCTTTAACTGACCAAATTGGAGCTGATTCAACAGAGAATCGAGTGAAACATGATACCAAAATGTTATCACTTGAAAATTGTTATACTTTTGAAGAGTTGATCAAATTTGATAGAAAAATAAAAAATTATGAAAATGAATTTGGAATTGATGAGTTTGAAAAATATATTTGTGAAAAGAAATTTGATGGAATTGCTGTTAGTTTAA
The DNA here is from genome assembly GCA_016618085.1 of Neovahlkampfia damariscottae. Classification (NCBI taxonomy): domain Eukaryota; phylum Heterolobosea; class Selenaionea; order Neovahlkampfiida; family Neovahlkampfiidae; genus Neovahlkampfia; species Neovahlkampfia damariscottae. Next base: position 4,077 of record JABLTG010000026.1, read on the forward strand.
TTTATAAGGATAATAAATTAATAGAATGTGTTACAAGAGGTAATGGAATGTATGGAATGAATATTACAAATAATATGAAAAAATATTGTTCAAATTTGAATTTAAATTTAAATATTGATTCAATGATTGTTAGAGGTGAAGTAATTATTGAAAAGGATGAATTTAATAAAATTAAATCAAAAAAATATTCAAATTTAAGAAATATTGTTAGTGGTCTTTTATTATCAAATTTTAAACAACAAGAGAATGATGAAATTAAATTAAAATTTATTGCATATTCAATTATTGAAAATGATAAAATAAAAACTCAAAAAGAGGTGTTACATCTTTTGAAAGAAAATAATTTTGATATTGATGATAAATTTAAAATATGTTCAAATATAAATGAAATTATTTCTTTTATTAAATCAATTGAAAAAGATAATTTAAATTATCAAATTGATGGTATGGTTATTAAATTAAATAATTTAAATTTACAAAATTTAATTGGAAATACAAGTAGATATCCAAAACATTCAATAGCATATAAATTTAAATCAAATTTTAAATATTCAATTTTAAGGAATATAATTTATCAAGTATCAAAAAATGGTAAAATTACACCAATAGCTGAATTTGATCCAATTAAATTAAATGGTGTTGAAATTAAAAGATCAACATTATTTAATTTTAATTTTATTAAAAAAAATAATTTCAAATTAAATTCAAAAATTAAAATTGAAAGAGTTGGTGATGTTATTCCAAAGATATCATCTGTTCCATTTGAACAAGAAGAAAGTGATCAAGATATTGAATTACCTATTTTATGTCCATGTTCAAAAAGATCAATATTAATTAAAGATGAAAAGAATAATTTATTTTGTGGATTAAAAAATGAATGTCATGAAATATTAACATTTAAATTTTTAAATTTTTGTAAAGTTCTAGAAATGAAAGGTTTATCAAAAGAAACTATCAGAGAATTAATAAAATTAAATTTAATTACAAAATTTAAAGATTTATTCAATTTAAAGGAAAATGATTTAAAGAATTTAAAAGGATTTAAAGAAAAAAGAATTAATAATCTTTTAAATTCAATTAAAATTGGGAAAAGAAATTTAAATTTTCAAAATATTCTAATGGCATTTGATATCATAGGAAAAGAAACAAATAATGAAATTATTAAAAATTTTGAGAATTTGATTGATTTAAAAGATAATATTGATCAAATTGAAAATATTAATGGTTTTGGTAAAATTAAATCAATGAATTTAAAAATGAATTTTGAATTAAATTTTAATGAAATGATTGAAATATTAATAAACTAATACATATTATTCCCAATCAAATGCATCTTCTTCTTCTTCTTCTTTTTCTTCTTTTTTATTTTCTTTAATCTTTGATAATTCATTATTTAAATAAGTATTCATTTCTTCATTTTTATAATCTTTTTTTAATGTTTCAAAAATTAATTCAAATTTATTTTCTTTTTCTTTTAAATTTTTTAAATTTAAATTTAAATTAACATTTTCATTCTTTAACTCATCATCTAAGATATTAAATAATCTAATATATTTACTTTTTAAATTTATTTTTTTTAAATCTTCATTTAAAGATTCAAATTTAATTTTTAAATTATCATTTTCTTCTTGTAAATTTTTAATTTCATTTTCTTTTAATTGAATTAAATCTTTAATCTTTTCATCAACATTTGAATCACTATTTGATAAAATATTAATTTCATTTTCAATTCTTTTTAATTTCTTTTCATTTTCTAATTCAATTTCTTTTTGTTTATTTTCAAATTGATGAACTTTCTTTTTTAAAATTTCATTCTCTTTTTTTATTATTTCAATTTCTTCATTTGTTAATCTTTCTTCATCTTCCCAATCATCTAATTTTTCTTCTTGTAACTTTTCTTTTTTTAATTTTTCTTCTTTTATAAACTTTTGATATCTAAAGAAATATCTTTGCCAAAACTCTTTGTAAGTCAATGTTTCGGATATTAATATTTCATGATTTTCATTAATATATTGATTTTGTTTTAATAAATTTGATATTTCTTCTGTTTTTTTATCAATATCAAACATTTTTATAAATTCTTCATATCCTTCTTCATTTTTAATATCATTTGTATATGTATTTTTATTCTTTTGTAATTCTTCTAATTCATTATAATTATCACTAACACTTAATTTTTTTTGAATAAACTTTTTTTTTTATTTTTACCCTTCTTCATTTATGTTTTTTACAACTGTTTGAATGATTTCACCTGTTTCTGAAGATACTGTTGTTGCAAAATCAGTTAAATCTTTTGCATAGATATCAACAAGTTCACTTGATTTTTGAGCTAGATTGTCATACGCTTCATAAAACCAGCTCATGATTTTGATTTGATTGGTGGAAAAAGATCCGAGGTTATATTATTTATTTTAAATTAAGAGACAAAATTGATATCATTACAGAACATATTTTAGTAGGAATATTAACTTTAGAAACGATAAGAATTCTAATTGGTTAAATAATTTTGGAACAGAGTTAAAGAGAGATGGGTGGTTGTTGCACAAAAGTACAAAAAGAAGAAACGGAACAGAAAATTGAAACAAATGAAAATGAAACTACAAAATTAATAGAGAAAAAAAAAAAAAAAATAGATTTCAAAAAAACAAACATCAACCAAGCACCAATAATTGAGATAATCAATCCTGTTACACCAGTTGATTTATTAAAATCATGGGATAAAGATAATTTGATAAGATCACCTGAATTATTAAAAAGGTCAAGGTTTGAATGGATTATTTAAAATATAAAGTTATTTAAAAGATGAATGGAAGAGTTACATATATTGTGGAATTAATGGTATATTATGTGCTATCAATACATTAGAAAATAAATTAATTTGGAAAAAAGAAATAAATAATTCTAAATTTGGATTTACTTCAATACAATTTTCATTAGGAAAAGAAGGAAAAGGAAAATTAATTATAATTCAAAATGATGAATTATATTGTTTAAATAATTTAAATGGTGAAATTATTTGGAATAGAAAATTATATGGTAAATATTCAATGCTTAAAATATTGAATGACTATTTATACATTTCATCAACCAATGGAATCATTCAATGTATAAAAAAAGAAAATGGTGAAGAAATGTGGAAGAATGAATTAAATAATAAACATGGTATTAATATCAAATTCATTTCTAATTAAAAAAAAAGAATCTAATTTAATATTTGAATTAAATAAGAATTATTTATATTCAAGTTTTAATGGAAGTATATTTAAAATTGATTTAAAAAACGGAAATGAAATTTGGAAAATTAAAAATTTAATGAATATATCAAATTCAGTTTGTAATATAATTACATTAATAATAAATGATAAAATATTATATTGTTTTATTAAAGGAATTATACATTTAATTGATATTGAAAATGGAAAATTAATTAAAAAGATTGAATTAATTAAAAATCCAATTTATAGTTCCATGTCAGTTTTAAAAATAAATACAGATAATATAATTATTGGATATATTGATAAAGTATATTGTTTTGATTTAGAAAATAATGAAATTATATGGAAATTTGATGAATTTCAACAATCCGAATTTAATAATTATTTTTCATTCATTTCAATTAAAAATTATTTATTTTTTACAAGAAATTTTAATTTATTTAAAATAGATTTATTAAATGGAAAATTAATATCAAAAATTGAAATAAATAAAAAAAGAGAATTATTTCATACTATTGCAAATTTAAATAACAATTTATTTTTAATTCATCAATTTAATTTAATTTCAATAAATTCAGAATCATTAAAACAATTATCGATATTTAATTTAAAATCAATTATATTTCAAACAAATAATCAATCAAATCATTATTCAATTTCATCAAATCAATTTAATTTAAATTTTAATTCTCAACCAATTTTACAATTCTTAGAAGATGAATCTATTGAAAAAAAGAATGAAAAAATAAAATCAATTGAAATTACAAAAAATGAAATTGAAGAAATGTTTGAAAAATTTAAAAATTCAATAAAATTGAAAAATAAAAAATATCATTTAAAAACATATAAAGATGTATTTACAGGTTCAGAGGCAACTGATTTAATATATCAATTATATTCTTTAAATGAAAAAGAGAATGCAATTTCAATTGGAAAATCATTTTTACAAAATGGATATATTTCTCATGTTACAAATGATCATACATTTAAAAATACAAATAGATTATTTTATAAAATAAATTAAATTTAATAAAATTTTGAATTTCAATGGCATTATATATCTTATTCAACAATTATCTCTTTTTCATTTGAAACTAATTTTTCATATCTTTCTTGTCTTTCTTTATACAAATAACTCTTTCTTTTATAAAAATAAAAACATGAAAAAGACATTATAATAATCATTATAAATTCAAATACAAACATTGAATAAAATGATTCAATTGAAGAACAAAACTCTTCTAACTTACAACCTTCACGTGATACTCTAAAAGTATCAACCTTTTTATCAACATCTTCAATTCTAGTTAAACTACAATTAACTAATTGATAATATCCAGTTTCTTTACAAACTATAAAATATATAGTTAATACTTTTTAACTGAATACCATTAAAACTTTCCATTTCATTTTTTAAACATTTTTTACAATTTTGAATAACTCTACAATCTGAAACCATATAATCTTGTTGACTTGAAACAAGAATAAAGAGAATACACAACAAGTAAAGAAAAAGTATTTTCATTGACCAATCAAAATAAAAATAAAAAAAAATAAAAACTTTAATGTTCTAAACCTTCTAAAGTATTACCATTTTCATCTTTCCATAAAATTTTAATCATTTGATTTAAATTTTTTTCAATATCTTTTTTAATTTCTTCATCTTTTATTGTATCTAAATATTGTTGTTTTGCGTGTTTAACTTTTTTAGAATTAACTACATTAATTGATAAATCTTTTGGATAAAAATGATTTCCATCAAAACCAATAATGAATGGAGTCCAATTTAAATTTGATTTTTTTAAATTAAAATGAAGTTGTTCATTTTTAAATTCTTTATAAATGTTTGAAATTTGATCATCATCTAATGTTTCAAGTGAATTTAAAATTGATTTTGAATATTTTTCATATAAAAATAAATTTTCTTTTTTTTCTTGATTCATTGAATGTTCAATTTTATGAATAGATTGATCAAAAATGGAAGAAAATAAATTTGACCAACTTTCATCATAAAACTTTTGAATTTCAAAATTATCATGATTTCCTGGAAATTTATCAAAATTAAAATCATTAATCATTTCTTCATTTTCATTTTGTGGTTCAATATCTTTTAAATTTTGTTTAAACATTTTTTCAACATTTAATAGTTGATTCTTTTGTTCAAAATTAATATTTAAATGATTTGGTTTCTTTATTTTTTTTATTTCATTTAAATAAATTTTAATTTCTTCTTCTTCTTCTTCTTTTATTTCATAATTCATCATTTCTAAACTTGATTTTAAAAATTCAAATTCATTATTTATCATTTTTTTAGAATTTAAATAATCAAATATTAAACTTCCTTTAGATGATGATTTATTTTTAAAACATAAAAATATTAATTTTTTAAAAAAACGTTCAACTTTTTCAATTTTCTTATTTCTTTTTATTAATTCATTAAATACAAATATTCCTCTTTCTAAATGATTATTTGTAATACAACAATCTAATAAGGTTTCAAATGTAACTAAATTTGGTTGAATATTTCTCTTTAAAATATCTTCATATATTTCAAAGGTTTCTCCTAAATTATTTTCAATATTTAACTTTAATAAATATAATAGGTATTAATCTTACTGATTTAATTAATGCTGTATAAACTCGAATATCTCCTTTGTTATATCCAAGTTTATGATATGCATTTAAGGCACGTTCAGAGTCTTGTGTTTTTGAAGCTTCAAATATTTCTCTGCAAAATTTTTTATCTAATTCATTCATTTTATGAATCTTTTCAGTTCCTTTTGGATCTTGTTTCAATTCAACTCCTTCATTAAAAAAGTTAAAAAAAAAATATGAAAAACCTTTAGCAGGTGGAAACCATTTTCTTTTTAAATTCTTTTTTGTTACTTCTCTGTTTTTATAAAATCTATTAATTTCAGGAATATAATTTGAATATATTCTTTTGTTAACGAAAAAAGACATAATTTGATTGGTCGAAATATTTCAAAATGATTGGATAAAATTTATTCAACCAACCTCAAGAATTGTTTGTTTTTAATAATGTCTCATTCACCAAGAAGACAATCTCGTTCACCAAATAGATCAAAATCTCCATCACCTTCAAATGAGGATAACAACATTAAAAAATCATTGACAACTATTTTTTTTGGAAATCTTCCATATTCTGTTGATGAAAAAGAGTTAGATAATTTATTAAAAGATTATGGTGAAATTAATACAATTACAATTGGTTATAAATACGGAAAAAGTTTAGGATATGCCTTTGTTGATTTTAAAAAAAATGAAGATGCAGAAGTTGTTCACAAAAAAGTAAATACTCATTTTATTTTTATATTTAATGTTTTAGTTTGAAAATTATGTTTTGGATGGAAGAAAATTAAAAATAGATTGGGATGAAGGAAAAGATAAAAAAAAGAGAGATGGACCAAGAAGAAGATATTCAAGATCACCACCACCTAGAAGAAGAAGATATAGTAGATCACCACCACCTAGAAGAAGGAGATATAGTAGATCACCACCACCTAGAAGGAGAAGATATTCAAGATCACCACCACCTAGAAGAAGAAGATATAGTAGAAGTCCACCACCTAGAAGGAGATATTCAAGATCACCAAGAAGAAGAAGATATTCTAAATCACCATCACCATCACCATCACCACCACCTAGAAGATATTCTAAATCACCAGTTAACCAATGATATTAAAAATTAATTTCTTTATTCAATTGGAATATATTCTTTATCTGGTATTTCTTTTTTAATATATTCTAATTTTAAGAATCCAATAATTAAAGGAACCATAATGGTAAAGAATGATATTAATCTTAATTCTTTTGGATCAATAACTAAACAATAAATTAAACATTGATTTAATATTATAATAAATGGTAAATAAGTATATATTATAATTTCAATAGAATGTGATTCAAACATTGGTGTCTTTAAATAATTAATATATTTTGAATAATCAGTCATCTTTTTAATGGTAACATCATAAAATAATTCAAATAAAATATAAATCATAGATATTAAAAAGGTTTCAGCAAATATACCTAAAAATGAATAAATTGGTGATCCATAATATTCTAATAGATAAAATTAGATTATATATTTACCTCTAAATAAATTATAATTAATATTATTAAAATATATATATACCCTCCTATTTTATATAATTAATATTAAGTATAATTACCATCTGGATAATACCATAAATTATTTAAAATACCTAATGGTTCAAATATTAAATTCCATCCAATCATTAATAATCCAGATACTAATGGTATAGTAAATAATGAAAAATATGAATTTCTATAATTAATATTTTCATCATATCTTGTTCTTTTTAAACCAATAACTATAGTTTCTTATTTAAAAAGAATAAATAAAAACACACATACACATACCTGCAATACAATAAACTGGATACATAATCATATAAAATGCAAATGGTTCTTCAACTAAAAAATAATAATAAATTGATATTTAATTTTACTTGGTACTTTTAATAACATAATATTATCATATGCATTTGAATTAAATTGTCTTGCACTATAAGGTATGTTGGTATAACTATTAATAATTTCAGTTATCCAATTTATTAATAATGTATCAAATAAAAAGAATAAACTTGGAATTATTCCTAAAGTTGAAAATGAATGAAATAAGTTGAAAAATAAAAATGAAAGTGGTTGAAGTATAAAGAAACCAAGTGCAGGTACCATTAATAAATTTAAAAGTATTCCATAATAAGTAATACCACCATGTACCATTAAAAATATTAAACTTAATATTCCAAAAAAATATCTTTGTTTTAATATTTTGAATACCCAACTATATTTTTTATCATTTTGATTTTCTAAAAATTTATCTCTTTGAATTTCACTTTCAATTCTAAATTCTTCCATTTCTTTGGTATTTGTTCTTCCTCTTCTTGCAAAACTCATTTTTTTTGGAAAGGATTGGGAAATAATTGGTTGAAAAATTTTGGAAGGTTCTTAAATTTTATCATTGAAAAATAACAATAATTTTATTGAGAAGAGTAATATTAAATTTTTGACAAAAATCCACCTAGTTCATTTATTGGTCAAAATATTTTGGAGTTTCAAGTTGAATATAAGAAGCACTTCAGGTTCAGAAGATGGAAAAAAGAATAAAATCTTATGATAGAGATAGACCTATATATAATGAAACTGAATATAAAAAATATTTCGAAACAAGTGATTCATTTGAGAATCCTTTGATTGTAAAAGAAACTTTTGGTGAAAAGTAACCTAGGTTTATTAAATTAATTCTTCAATAGACCTCAAAGAATTGCCTGTCCTCATTGTGGTCAAGAAGGATTATCAGTTATAATTCGGTAATACTTTCCATTTTTAAATTTGAAGTGAAAATGGAACTTTTACATACAAATCAGTATTATATTGTTCATTAGTTTGTTGTTGTTTATTTCCATTGATTTTACCTAATTTTAAAGATGTTGTTCATCACTGTTCAAATCCCAAATGTCTGAGAGTGGTTGGAAGAAAAATAAAATAATTTTTTGAAAAGAGAATGATAATTATTGATGTTATCTGATTTGTATTTGATAATTGATTAAGACAACTTCTATTTGAAAAATATCAAAAAATCAACAAATTTTATTGGTCAAAATCAATAAACCGATTTCAACGTTCACTCAAACAATGTTCAAAAAAACACAAAGAGTACCATCTGATGATGTAGATTCAATTCAATTTCAAAACAAAGAAACAAAAGATTTAAAAAACGAACTTGATGAAATGAAAAAAAAATATAAATTAGTGGAAAAAGAATTAGACAATGAAAAAATAAAAAATTTACAATTAAAAGGAGAAAATGAAAAACTGAAGGTAGACTTAGAGATTTCGAAAGAAGAGATTAAATCATTAAAAGTATTAAATTCAAACGAACCTCAACAAACAAAAGGGGGTATTTTTTCAAAGAAAAAAAAAGGTGATATTGTTGAAATAGAAGAAGGTATGAGTAAATCACCAAGTAGTGGTGGTGGAATTTCTATCCCAAACCTTTTTAAAAAGAAATCAACCGAACCAAGTTTGGATGACTTTTTAGAAAAAGAAGAAATGAATGACAGTGAATATATGAGTCCTAGAAATGCAAACATATTCGAAGATGATTTTGGAGGTACTCAAACAAAACAATCAACTGGATTTAATTTATTTAAAAAAAAGAAAAAAGTTGATGAAGAACAAGTAAATGTTTGGTAATATCAGTCATCTTTTAATCCTATATTAACATATTTAAACATTGATATCTTTCTTTTTTTTAAATGAACAAACTGATCTTAGTTTGATTCATCCAATCAAATCTAACTACATGTCCATTCACCCAACTTTTACCACAGGTGAGAAATTAATTATTTTAATCTTTGAATAGGCCAAGAACTTTTAAACTACTTAAAAGATAATCAACCAAAAAACAAATTTGAATATTTTGTTGGTGTTGATGTTGGTGCAACTAATACAAGAATTGGTGAGTGAAGTCAAAAAACAATTAAATTTTTCAAAAAGGTATTGTATTTAAAATTGAAAATAAATATATATCTACACCAAGATATAAATTTAAATGCTCAAAAGTTCAATTTTTAATTGATAGTTTAAATAATTTAACACAAGAATTTGTTTATTTATTAAAACAAGATGCAAGTGGATGTTGTTTAGCAATAGCAGGACCTATTGAAGAAGGTGGTGATCAAGTATTAAATAATTTATATTCTTAAATAATTCTCTTTTTAGGTTACTATTACCAATTATGAAGGTGAAAATAAGAAACTATTTAAAAGTGATTTACCAAAATCATTATCAAATAATATTTATTTAATTAATGATTTAGAAGCAGCTTGTTTTGGTATTATTAGTTTAAGTGAAGATAATTTATTAGGAAAGTATTTTACTAATGCATGGGAAGAAGAAGTTAAAAATGAAAATATTAAATTGAAAAACTTTCATTGTAAAAATAGATAATATTAATAGTTTAGATTGTGTTTGTGCAATGGGTACAGGTTTAGGTACAGCTGTGATAAGGTATTATTATAATTATACTGAGTATATATATTTTAGATTTAATCCAAATGATAAATCATTTTCTGTTCTTACATTAGAAGGTGGTCATTGTAAAGCAACATTCCCTGGTAGAAAAGCAGAAAATAGATCCAAAGATATGAAGAGATTAGAATATTTGAGCAAAAATTTGTAAAAAAAAAAATGAATGATATATTTAATATATATTTAAAATAGATATAATTGTGAATATTCAATTGAATTTGAAGATATTTGTTCAGGTAGAGGATTACAATCTTGTTATGAATTTGAAATATTAGAACAAGAAAATGAAAAGAAATTAAATTCAGGTGAAAGTAAATCCAAATTGAATATTACTTATCTTTTAGTTGCTAAAGCATCATTAGAAGGAAATAAATATGCTTTTGAAGCAATGTAAATATATTTATTATTTTTATAAATAGGATGGCTCATTATAGATATTTAATGAAAGCAGCACAAAATATTTCAATAATGACTGTTTGTAAAGGTGTATTCTTTGCAGGTAAAATAATATTAAATTAGAATTATATAAATAGGTGATAATCAAGTATTTATTTTTTTATTATTTTTTTAAATCATTAGGTATCTAATGAAGAATTCTTTTCAAAAAATGCGAAATATTTAGCATCACAATTTACCGGACATGTAAAATCAGATTGGTTAGAAAAAATGGATGCATATAGACAAATTGAAATGTTTAATTTAAATTTATGGTATTTTATTTAAAATTGATTCATTTAAAAATAGTGGAACATTTTATTATATTAAAACTCAAATGGAAAAGAATCAAGTTGAAAAAGTAACTACAAAATCAAAACATGATCATTCAATAACTTTAGATGTTAAAAAACCATTGATTGCATTTGGTTTATCTTTCTTCACTTTATTTGGTTTAAATTATTTTTTAAATAAAAATGGAGATATTCAATCAAAATATTGAATAATTTAAATATTATATTCATTTATTTTTTCAACCAATCATCTAGTAGTACTTTTGATTATAGTTGTGTATGATAAAGAATTGTGAAACAGTAATAGATGAATCTATTTTATCAAAAATGAGAATATATAAAAGTCAAAAATCAATATCTAAATATAACAAAGAAGGACAATTAGTTCTATTATTTTTTATGAGGTAATAATTATTATTATATAATTTTGAATAACTTATTAAAGATATCTTGGATGTATACATACACAAGGATTAATTAATGATATATTTGAAACTGAAAAAGAATTATTAAAATTAAATGTAACTATATATACTTTCTATTAATAGAATTTAGATTGTTAAATAATTAAATATTTTATTAATATTTTAGATACCAGTATTATGTTTTCAAGAGAATGAGACTATTATATTAGAATATTTTAAAGAAAAGAAAAAGAGTTTAAATTTTATATGTGATGAGAAATTAAGATTTAGAAATTCATTTAATAAATTGAATAAAAATGAAATAAAAAAGAATAGTAATATAAATGAATCTATAATAGAAATATTAAGATTAAAAAATGAAGGTATAACTCAAATAAAGAAATATACATTAAATAGAAAGAATATATTAAATAATTTAAATGTTGAATGTTATTTAATTCAAAATTTAAAAATAGTACAAGAGATAAAATATGAATATTTATATGATAGATTAGATATATTCTCATTTGTAATTGATCCAAATTTATTTGGTGATATTGAAAAATATTCAATTTGTAATTTAGGTTTATTTTATTCAAAAAATGAATTAGAATTTAAAAAGAATAATAAAATGAGAATATCAAAACAAAGAATAAATAAAAAAGAAGAAGAAGAAAAAATAAAAGAATTAATTAAAGATAAAGAAAATTTAAAAAATATATTTTCAAAAGAAGAACAACAAAATATACCAATTTTAAATAATATGTTACAAAGAAAAACATTTATGATTTATTCAAAAAATAATGAAATAAAACAAAAAGAAAAAGATGATGAAATTTATTCAATTGAAAATTATACACTAACCAATGAAATTAAAGAAAAGAAAAATAAATATAATTTATTTAAATCATCAACAGAAATTGAAGATATTGATGATATATATAATTCAAAATGTATTGAATATTCAATGAATGATATTTTAAATGATAATAATTTATATCCTTATTTTAAAGTATTTTTATCCATTGAAAATTTATCAGAATATTTTATATTTTATGAAGAATATTTATTTTTTAAAAATGAGTTAAATAATATTAAATATATTAATAATGATTTATTTGAAAAACAAAAAGAATTTATTTCTAATTTCTTTTTAATATTTTTTGATCCAGAATCAATATTATTTTTAAATTTAACTGATGAAAATAGAAAAGATTTTAATTTAAAATTTAATGAACAAATGATAAAACAAGAATTTAATTATACTTTATTTGATTCTATTTTAAAGATTGTAAAAATAAAATTTGAAGAGATTGAAATAGAATTTAAAAATTCAATTTACTATGAAATGATATTTAATGAAAATATAAGTAAAAGAGATTCATTTTTAATTTATTATTTTTTTAATTTTTTAAATTTTAAATTTGAAAAATAACCATCTTCATTGTTTCTTTTTAAAGATGGTACTTTAAATTCATCAGTAGTAGTATTAAATGCAGATGATGTTGTAAATCCAGATGATGTTGAAATACCTGATGATGTTGTAAATCCAGATGATGTTTCATTTAATTTATTCATTGCAGTAGATGATCCATTCTTTGATTTATTTTCCCATTCTTTCTTTTTTATTTTTGTTTTTGATTTCATTTTTATATTACCATATCCTTCTATACCTAACATACCAAAACCTTTTCCTGTTTCAAAATCTTCAACTTGTTGATCAATACCAAATGATATTCTATTCGCTTTTTTCATCATTAAAGTTGGTTTATATTTTTCTTTCATTCTTCTTGCATTTTTACCACCTCTTCTCGTTTTTGCTTTTTCAATTGGTACAGGTAATGGTTTTTCTTGTTTTGCAGGAGGTGGTATTTGTAATTTTTCAATTGCAATTTCAATTTCTCTTTTTAAATTTTCACCTGATTTTAAATTATCATTTGTGTCATCATCAAATTGTTTTGAATTTGAAAATGAATCAATTCTTGATGCAATAGATGATTTCATTGAAACTATTCTTGATACTTTCTTTCTTAAATTTGGTGGTGAATTTTGAACAAAATCACATTCACCAATAAAACCATATTGATTAATCATTGATTTTGAAGAGAATCCAGTTAAATTCTTTTTTGATCTTCCTAATAATTGTAAATTTGGTGCAGGTATTTTTGATAATTCTTCTAAACCACCTGCTGAACCAATCAATTGACTTGCTATTTTTGTACCAACAATTAAACTTAAATTTGGTGCAACTAAATTCATTCTTGATGTAATATAATTTAATATTTCTTTTTTTATTTTTTCTAATTTTAATATTTCATCACATATTTTAAATATTAATTCTTCTTCTTTTTTATTTGAAAATTCATTTATTTTTGATGTTGAAAATGTAATCTTTAAAACAATACAAATAGAAGATGGTAATATATCTGAAAAATCAATTGATGAAATATCTTTTAAATTTCCAATCTTTTTTATAACTCTACAATAATCTAATGGATTCAATATTTGTTCTTCTAATTCTTTAAACTTTTTAGAATATAATTTTTTTAAATTGTAATGTAAATTTATTATTTCTTCATCTATTTTTAATATTATCATATTATTTTTTAACACAAACTCATATTCTTCATCTTCTTTAAAACTCTTTCCAATTTTTAATACCTTTTCATCTTTCATATAATTTTGAATCTTTTTTAAATTATCATTTAAACTTTCACTAAATTGAAAATTAACTTCTTTTTCTTTTTCTTTTTCTTCTTCTTCTTCTTGTATCATTTTATCTTCTTTTTCTTCTTCAGATGTTTCATCTTCTTCTTCTTGTTTTTCATGATCACTTTCAAAATCTTCAAGGAATTCATCCACAAGAGTTGACTTCTTTTCCATTTTTTTTACTTCTTTGTAAATTGAATTTAAAAGAAAGATGATTGGATAATATTTTTATTATTTCATTTCATCAAATTTTCTTTTCTTTGAATCATCTTCTGGTTTTTGAAATATTGAATAGTACCAATTAATGTTTGAAGGTTTTGAATAATTATCCAATAATTGAATGAAACCCAAGTCTTTTAATTTTGATGACCATTCTTTTTGAGAGAAATAAGTTGCATAATAAGTATCTAAAAAATCAGGCCATTCCTGTGGATTTGACAATACTAATGCATATAAACCATGTACAATCTAAAATATTTTAAATAAATAAAAAAGAACATCTAAAAATATATTAAAATTCTTTTCATTTGAATCATGTTCTCTGATAAATAAATATGATCCTGGTTTTAAAATTCTATATATTTCATTTAAATTTTCATCTAAATTTTTAATATGATGAAGAGACATTAAACAAAAAATAATTGAAAATTCATTATTTTCAAAAGGTAATTGTTTTGAATTTTCATTTAAAAGAATAAAATTAAAGTCATCCTTTTTAATTATTTTTCTAATATCACATCCATATATATTTTTAAAATTTAAATTATTTCCCAATTCCCTCGTTCTTTTTAATTGGTTAATTAAAATAATATTTACATTTCACCATCTGCACATCCAAAATCTAACATTGAACCATTTATATTTAATTTAATTTTATTAAAATTTAAAATATCTTCAATTTCTTGTACTCTGTAATTTTTTCGTTTTTCTTCTTTTTTTTCTTCTTTTTGTTCATATTTATTAATATTCTGTTGTGAATGAATTAATTTAAATAAAGATTCATATATTTTATCATCTCCTTTATTTAAATTATTTTTGATTAAATAAAAACATTCATTGGTCAATTTTATATTACAATTTAATTTTGATTTCAAGAATTTAAATAATTTATCTTTTAAATTTTTAAATAAAAATAATTCTTTAAATTGAAAATTACATTGAACTGATAATAAATGATTTGACTGATTAATTAATTTATTATTTTCAATTGAATAATGAATTAAATTTAAATTTTCATTTTTTATTGATTTAATTAAATGTTTAATTTCTGATGTATTTTCATTTGAATTATTTACAAAAAATAAAGGAATTGAATTTGATTTCAAATAATTTAAATAATCATTTACTGAATAATTATCATTGGTTGAATTATAAAATACAATTGTTCTTGGTGTTTCATTTAAATAATCATATTTTAAAAAATTCATTAAATTCTTTTTTAAAAATATAACATGATTTAATAAATTATATTCATTCAAATTATTTTTTATTTTTTCAATAATTTGTTCATCTTGCTCACAAACAAATATTTTATCAAAGGTATTTTTAAATTTTGAAAATATAATTATTATTTGACCATATTGTTCACATGAATTCATTACTATATTATTTGTACTTCCATTTGAATATGATGTTGGTGGACATATTCTTTTTTGTTCTTCCAAAACAAAATCTAATTTTTTGATTATCTCTTTATATGAATCAACAATACACACTTTATTGTTATACATTAGATTTTTATAATTTATATTTCTTGAACTTGAAGGTGGAAATATTTTCCTTTTTTCTTCTTCCTCTTTATTTTTGTTCATTTTAAAAAAGATGTTTTGGGTTTTGATTGGTTGAATTTTTATTTATATTTTGATTTTAATTCTTCAATTTCTTTTTCATGTTGAATTTTTTGTTGCATATACATTTGTTTATAAAAATCAACACCATAATTTCTTCCTTTTTCATTTGTTAATTTGAAAATATAATCATCATATTCATTCTTGATTTTTTGCACATTTTGAAAGTGAATTTTATCTTTTTTCAAAAGTTCTGCATTCAATAATTTTATTTCTTTTTCTTTTTCTTTCAAAATATTTGAAATGTTTTCACCTATATTATTTAAAATTGAATGTAAGAAAACATTTTTCAAAAATGATGTCTCTTTCCATTATCTTTTCTTTAGTGATTTGTAGTAATTGTTTCATTATTAAATCACTCATGGATATTTAATTTTTTATTTTTGGTACCAATCTTTTTGATTCATCCCACATTCTTCAACTATTTGGCAAATTTTCACAAACAAAAACTTAAAATGATTTAAAATTTGAATTGAAGCTTTTTGAATATTTTTTTCAATGATGTCAAGTGATTTTTCCAAGTGACAGATTGAAATTTCGGCCATTTCTAATTTTTGACTGGACACTTGATTCCTTTCAATAAACGAAGAAAATTCAGCGCGCATAAAATTATTCAAATTATTCAATTCCATCATTTTTGAGTCGCATTCTGAATTTTAAAATTCTTAATATTACCATTTTGTAAAGTTTCAATGAGTTGTTGACTGATGATTTGTTTTTGGTTTTGAATTTGAATTGTCATGCGCAAACTATTTTCTTCTTTCTTTTGTTCCATAAAAACCTTGTCCATGGATTTAATTGGGATTACTTTGTACCTTTTCAAGATTTTGCCAGTTCAACTTCAACTCTTGAACTTGTTGTTTGGTAAGATGTTTCATTCTCTTGATGCAAAGTGATTGGTTGAAAAAATCCGTTATTTTTTTCAAAAACAAATAGTACTATTTTGATTCAAAAGTCTCTTTTTTGACAAAAAAATCTGAGTTCAACTAAAGTCCAATCAGCGCAAAAAAAATTAACCAATAAAACCGGAATAAAATCATCAACAAAAATTTTATTTCATACTCTCAATGATGGATGATCCAAATAAAAAACAGCCAAAAAAGAGAAGGAATTCCTTAAAAAGTGAGGATGGCAGTGAAACAACACCAAACAAACTGAAAAAGTTTGCAAAAAATTTTGCTAAAAAAAGTAGTGGTAAAAAAAAAACTCAACCACGGTCAAATGGAAAATTTCAAAAAAAAGATTTAAAACAGTTGACCTTGAAAAGGTTCACTAAAAAAGAGAATAAAGAAGAAGATGTTTTCGATACTTTTTTCGAAGTGGTTTTGAATGGTAATACAACAAAATCATGGACAATTGCTGAATTATATGATTTAAAAAAAGAATTAAATGAAAATTTAAAACAATTAGAAAATGATATTGTACAAAAAAATGAAAAAACAATAAATTTAGAAAAGTAAAAAAAAAAAAAATAAATTAAATTTTAGGACCAATTTTGAGAGAGCATCAAAAAAAAGAAAACGAGAAATAACACCACCAATAACAACAGAAATACAAAGTATTGATACAAAACTTAATAAAATTAATGAAAATATGATTGAAGAAATGGAAGAGGAGGAAGAAGATGAAGAAGATGAAGAAGAAGAAGAAGAAGAGGACTTTGAAGAATTTGAAAATGTACCAAATAAAAGAAGAAATCAAAATGAATTTTGGAATTATATTGAAACCTATTTTGTACCAATAACTTCAATTGAAAAATTAAATTATTTACAACCAAAAGCTATTGATTTAAATTTTGAAATACCACCTTTAGGAAAACATTATTCTGAAGTAGTTTAAAAAAAATATTAAAAATTAGGATTGGATGGATGAAGATTCAGAAATGTATCATGAAAATGAAAATAAAAAGAAAATAAAAAATAAAAAAATAAATTCAATGGGAGAAATAAAAAGTGATGAATTAAATTTAGAAATAGCATCTGAATCATTAGAATCTAATAATTTAATACAAAGATTATTATCAACTTTGATTGATGAAAATAATATAAAAGGATCATCTTCGTCAAGAAAAAGAACAAAATTAAAAAAGATAGATGATGATTTTTTGAATGAAGATGTTGATAATGATGATATTTCAATTTCAACCAATGATTATACACCAAAAGCATTAAAATATTTTGGTGATAAAATGTGGAATGAATTAAAAGGTTTAGGTATATCATCATCACCATCTTTAATGAATGAACAAAGAAATCAACATCAAATATTAAGTTCAGAGAATGATGAAATATCAAAAGAAATTAAATTATTACAAGATAGATTAAAAGAACAACATTCAAGAAATGAAGAAAAGAAATTAAAAGTATTAAAAATTACAAAAGATTCAATTCAAATTGAAAGAAAAATACAAAAGAAATTCCAAGAATATAAACAAATTGATAAAGAATATAAACAATTAACAAAAAAGAAGAAATTATAAAATATATTTTAAATTCTTCTTTTTATTGTATTGGAAATATACCTGTATCTTTTCTTTTTAATCTTTTATCATTCTCTATTTCTTCATCACTAATCTCTTCTTCTTCAGTTAATTCATTATTAGATTCAATATCTATATTTATTTGACTTAGGGTTAGATTTAGGGATTGACTATCACTTTTAGTTTCAGTTTTAGTTTGATCACCACTTTCATCACTTTTGGTTTGAGATTGAGTTTGAGATTGTGATTGTTGAATTTGATATTGTATTTTTTGATTAATTAAATCAATATTTGATATTTTATTAAAGAATAAACTTCCTTTTTTGTTTTGAATATTTAAATTTTCTTTATAAAATAGTAGAACTACTTCATTCCAACCTTTAATTTTATTTAAATGAAGAGATTCAATCTTTTCAATTAAAAGTAATAAATGACCATTTAATAAATAATTTCTTTGATTTATATATTCAAGTATTTTATATTCTAATTTACATTCATTAAAAATTAAATGAATTAAATCTTTATCATTCTCAAAAAATATGATTGAAATAATTTTATAATAAAATGAATGTAATATATCATTTTGTTCATGAATAAAATATAAATTCTAAATTATATATTTTAGTATTATATTTATAATTACTGTTATTTCTTGTAAAAATTCAGATTCAATTAAAAAAAAAGAGAACTTATTATTTGATATTCTCTTTAAATATTTAATAGATCTAATTAAATTTAAAAAGAATTCAATTAAATTTAATCTTAATAAACCTAATGGATTATTTATATTTAAATTTGTTGTTTGAATTGAATTTAAATTTAAATATTTAATAGATTCTTTTTTTAGAAATGTATTAACCAATGATTTTAAACTTTTAAAAATAAATAATATAAAATTTGAATCATAATTATAATCACATTTTGATAATATTAATTCAATTACTTTTAATGAATAAAATATAATTTCTTCATTTTTTTGATTTAAAATATTTGAAATAATTAAATCACTTTTAGAAATTAAATGATCAGAAAATGAATCTTGTAAAAGTAACATTGAATTTTGTGTTGTTTCTTCAATAAATAATTGATTAATTAAAATTAAAATAAATTCTTCTTTTTGTTGTTGTTTAGTGATACAAATAGATGAATAGAGTATACTTGAATTTATTATTAGGTCTTGATGAGATTGTATTTGACTTTGTAATTGATTATTTGAATATGATATATTTTTATCAGTGTTATATTCAATTATTTTATATTTATTCATTAAACTATTTCTTTTTTTTGAGTTATTCAAATTTGAAAATAATAAAATGAAAAATTGTTTCATTTCAATTTTTTGTACATTTTTTAAAAAATATTTTAGAATATATTGATTTGAGTATAAATAATTTAATAATTTATATTTAATTGAATCATCTTCTAAATATGTCGAAAGTATTTTTATAAATTCTAAATTTTCGTATATTCTCTTTTCATTCTCTTCTTCTATACAATATTTAAAAAAATGTGTAGAATATAATTCAATAATAATAGAAGATAGATATTTAATTCCAATAGGTGATACTAAAATTGAAAAACAAATATCCTTTTCTCTTTTTCCTTCTTTTTCATTCAAAATATACGAAAATATATCTAAAAGGATTTCTTTTTTTTGTAGACTACAAAATGATTTAATTTTGGTTATTTACTGCATTATAAATTTAATATCATTCAAATCAATCAATTTTAAAAGCAAATGTTCTTCAATTTGAAAGAGTTCTTCTAATCCCACGAAATAATCAGGTTCTCTGTCGATTTTAAAGGTTGGAAAAATAGATTTGAAGACTTTTTTTAAAGTATTGGTAAGGCTCATTGATCGTTCCGCAAATAAACTCTGGTCACTCTTTTTCTTCTATTTGTTTTGAACTTGAGCGGAGAGTTGTTGATTGGTTAAAAATATTGGAATCATCAAGCCAGAATTTTGATCAACTTAGATTTTGATTATTTGTGAGAACAAACACTCAATCAAAATAAAATTAATTTCCAATTTTGGAGTTTTTTGCGTCCAATCAAAACGAAATTTTGAGATGTTGAAGAAAAAGAATTTTGAAGGAAATGAATTCTTCATCTCTAATTCTAAAGGGCCTTTTAAAAATCAAATGTCATTTGTAATAACGATGGATGACGCAAATGTTGAAGAAAAGCAAACCAGTTGTTTTTTTGAAGAAAGTTTATCAAACTTACCTTCCAAAACAAAAGATAAAATTAAATTTTCAATTCTGAATAAAGAAGAAATACATTTAAGAAAAGAAAAAAAAGATGAAAATCAAATTATTTCTTCTGAAGAAATTTCGACCAAAAAAATCCAAATTGTCAAAATTGAAATACCAAAAAGTGAAGAAGAAAATAATTTTATAGTAAATTCACTCAGGTCATATTATCAACTTTGGAAATCCAAATTAAGTTTAATGATTGTTGTTACTTCAATTGGTGCATACTTTTCAATCGCTCAAAAATTAGATACCAAATCACTCTGGTTATCTTTAGGTACATTTTTACAATCTGGATCAGCAAATAGTTTAAATCAATTGTTTGAGATAGAAAGAGATAAAAAAATGAATAGAACAAAAAATAGACCACTTTGTTTAAATAAGATATCAAAAATACATACTATACTTCAAGCAATATTTTTTGGTGGACTTGGAACATATATTTTATATGATAAAACAAATACAACAACATCATTATTAGGTCTTGCAAATCTCTTCTTATATTCATTTGTTTATACACCTTCAAAAACAATGCATTGGATTAATACTTGGATTGGAACCATTAATGGTTCAATTCCACCTTTAATGGGAGCCACTGCTGCAGAATTAGATGTTTTAGCACCAACTTCAATTTATATGTTTCTTTTTATGTATCTTTGGCAAATTGGTAACAATAGTTCATTTTTTTATTTTTTTTAAAAGTACATTTCATGGCAATATCTTTTAAATGTAGAAAAGATTATGATGCTGCTGGTTATAAAATGTTAGGTGTTTCGGATCCTGAAGCATGTGCAAATCAAGCAATTGTTCATTCAGCTCTATATTTTCCTTTATTCTTAAGTTTACCTTTGTACACAAATGTAATGATTTTCCTTATTTTAAAAAACAATAGGTTCCATCCTGGTTCATTGTTGGTAGTTGTGCTTTGACATATCATTATTTGTTCAAACCATCAATTGAATTTAGAAAAAATATTAATTCAAAAAATGCTATTATCCATGCAAATACTTTATTTTGGAATTCATTGAAACATTTGAGTATTTTATTTTTTGCTCAAGGAATTGCTTATAGCTGGGATAATGTTACTGAAAAGATTTCAAATTTTGGAGATTGGATCAAAAGTTGGTTCTAAATGAAATGAAATCTGAAAATGGAGAAAAAATAAAATTTCTTTTTTTTTTTTGAATTCCAACATTATAATTAGCCAATCAAACCGTTATCCAATTAAAATTATTTCAGTTACAATTGTTGTTGGAGGTGAAGAAAACAATTGTTGCAAGAAAAAAAATGGACATACAATACTTCAACAATTATAATCAAACTAATATCGCTTCAAAGTACAAAAAACCTTCAGTACCTCTCAGATTTCGAAGAAAATTCAACATGTATCTCACTTCGTTGAAAATACCTCAAAATATTATTTTAGAATTCCAAAAGTATCCTTCTGAATATGGATCACATCCTTTTACACCTACTGATCACTATGTTCAAAAAATAAAAGAATCAAAAAACGTGACAAAATTAGTTTTGCGCAAACAAAACTTTCCACTGGTCTCTGAACAAAATCAAAACGTATTAAACCCACAATCTGATTCAATTTCATTCACAAAGATCACTTTTGACGAATATTTATCGAAAGATGAAACTTTCTCAAATCAAAGTTTTAAAGGAGGAAGTTCAAAAGTTTTGAAAAGCATTTTTGAATTTTCAGAAGAAACCGCAAATCCAAAAAAGAAGAGAAAAAGAGATATGGAAATTGAAAATCCAATTGAAGATAACTTTTTTCAATTGAACAAAAAACTTCGTAGTTTGTAAATAATTTTTCTCCTCCATGTTGACATATTACTTGATAATAAACAAATAAATTTATTCTTCTAAGAATCCAATTTCTTTTACAAGACCATAATCATCAAAAACCCAATAATTTGCATTGATCACTGTGAGTTCTTCTTCTTCCTCTTTTAAATTACAATAATATGCTAATACAAAAGTAATTTTACTATTAGTTTTTTTGATTTCTTTCCATTCAATTTTTACATTTTCAACATCATCTCGAAACATTTTGACCTTTTTTTGTAAAATTGATTTAGAAAAAAAAAAACAAAAAATACAAATGTCTTGAACCCTTCAATTCCTGTGATATCAACTCTTGGTTCTTTCAAATGGAGTACAACGTCTGAGTTGACTAATTCATCAATAATATCAAAGTTCTCTTTTTCATGGACTTCAGTGAAATATTTCTTCAGATTATCTTCATTTCTATCAGAAAAATCAATGTCTAAAGTGATCTCTTTTTCAGCAAGTGTTGTCATCGAAAAAAATTGTAACGGTAAGTTTGAGTAAATCATTGGCGGTTTAAATTGACCAATAGAAAGTAACTATTAGAATTGATGAGTTTGAGTGGTGAACGTTTGATTTAATTTGGTCTAATTAATTTTTTAGTTTTTCAAAAGTATTCAACTGTAAATGAAATTAATAAATGGAAAAAATATAAGTTTCTTTTGGAAGAGAATAAATTATCCAAGTTTAGTATGACTTCTGAGTTTATAGGATACATTGAAATTACTAATGATTTTCGAATTGTAGAGTTTGAAGAACCTAAAAAGTAATAAAAAAAAAAAGATTAAAAATATTCCAAGTACTTTTGGTCTATTTTCTAATTCATTAAAGAAACCATTAGTACTTCAAGCAGAATATACAGAAGATAGAATGGATTGGATGAAGAATTTAAATAATTTATTAAATAAAGAAAAAGAAGAAGAAAAGATAATTAAAAGAGAAAATGATGAAATATCAAAAATACCTATTCAAGAATATATTGGTAAAAGTGAAAAGTATTTATTTGAATTAAATACAAAATATAATAATTTAAAATTAAATTTAAATGATATTTGTAAAAGTTTAAATGAAAAACATAAAAATTGTTTAAAATTACAAGATGATGTATTTTATTATAAAAATGAAACTCATTCTTCTTTATTATTAAGAATATTAAAAAATGAAGAAACATATATTAAATTCTTACATTTTTGTATAACATTAAAATCAGAAGAAGCATGTAGTAAGTTTTATTTAATGTAGTATAAAATAATTAAAGTGTAACTAATAATATATTATATTTTAATATTCTTTAGGTTTTGGCATGAATCAGAAGACTTTAAGGTATTATATTATGGTCATTAAATCTATTATTATTATAGCAACATTCAAAATTTGATTCAAAAGAAAAAATAAAAAAAGAAGCCAATAGAATTTATAAGAAATATATAAAAAACAATAATAGTTCAACTGCATTAAATATTAATAAAACATTAATTGAAGAAGTTGAAAATAATTTAAATGAACCAAATCCAAATATGTTTGATCATTTACAAAATGAAATGATTTATTTAATGAAAGAAAATACTTGGAATTTATTTGTAAAATCAGAAATTGGTAGAGCTGTTATAAATAGTTTATATAATTAAATTTCATTCTTTCTTTTTTAAATATTTATCTTTTAAATATTTTAAATATTTTAAATGTTTTTCATCATTAAAATTCCAATTTGTACTTATTTTATTTTCTATTTTTAATTTTTTATTCTTTTCTTCTTCTTTTTCTTTTAGTGTGTTCACTTCATTCTCTTCTCGTTTTCTTTTCATTTAAAACTCCGACAAACCAATTAAAATCATTTTTAACTCCGAAATGGTGTTGTCAGTATCAAACAAAGTTTTACCAGATGAAATTCTATACCATATATTTTTCTTTTTACCTATAAATGATATTAATAAATTTGAAAGAGTTTCAAAACAGTGGAAAGAATTATATCCAAGTGAAAAGAAAAAAAAAAATGGAAA
The DNA here is from genome assembly GCA_016618085.1 of Neovahlkampfia damariscottae. Lineage (NCBI taxonomy): Eukaryota > Heterolobosea > Selenaionea > Neovahlkampfiida > Neovahlkampfiidae > Neovahlkampfia > Neovahlkampfia damariscottae. The sequence continues at coordinate 28,630 of JABLTG010000026.1, forward strand.
AAAAAAGGAAGGAAAAGATTTATGGGAAATTATTAGTAGTGAACAATTTACACATCAATTTATGAGAAGGAAAACATATCCTTCAAAAATTGATACACATAGATTTTGTATTTATCAATTTAGAAGTTATTTAGTGAATGAAACAAAATATTGTGAAAGAATTTTGAGAAGTTTAGAATATGAATTTGAAAAAGAAAGATCATTTTCTGATGTATGTGTTGTTCATCCACATTTATTTCATCAATATATTCAAGTAAAATTATAAAACAAAAATATTTAAATTTAGATTTTTAAAATTGATAAATATTATGATGAAATGGAATTATTTGATCATTATTTTTCAATTTATGGTTTAAATTTAAAAAATTATAATTTTAAATCTTATGAAAATGATAAAAAATTAAAAGTATTAATTAAATTGAATGAAAAATATGTTTCGAAAGATAGAAAAGAGAATGAAAAGATGTTGATCAAAAAAATGAATGAAATAATACAAAAAAAATTTAGTGGATGGATATCAAAATATTATCAAAAAATTAAACAAAATAACTTTTCTTTTTATTCAAAAAAAGAAATTGAAATTCAATATTTAGATGAAGGATTTACAAGATTAAATTATCTCAGAAATGCAAATAGTTTTCTTGAAAGAAGATCAATTTATTGTTTAGAATCACAGAACGAGTTAACCAAACAAGATTTAACAATGTAATTTATAAATTCATTCTTTATTCATCAATTTGAGTATCTTCTTCTTCTTCTTCATCAATTTTTGTTGATTGTTCTTCTAAAACAATCAAAGAATCTTTTTTTGTTGAAGATGTGATTTGACTGACTTTATTTTTGAATGAAATTGCATAAAATTGATCTGCAATATCTAACATTTCTTTCTTAAAACTTGCAATAATGAATTGTGTTGATTCACTTTGTTTTTTGATCATTTTTGCAACTGACAATCTATGAGCTGAATCCAATGCAGCATCAATTTCATCGAACAAATAGAATGGAGCAGGATCACATTTTTGAATTGCAAAAATCAAAGTCAATGCCACCAATGATTTTTGTCCTCCTGATAATTGTTGCATATATTGTTTTTCACCATCACCAGAGAATTTAACAGAAATTGAAACACCTGTACATTTACTGACAGAAAGTTCTTCTTCTGAAGAATTCATAATTAATGTGGCTTCACCATCAGGTACAATTTCAGAAAATATTTCTGAAAAGTTTTTTTTCACTTGTTTAAAAGTTCTAATGATTGTTTCATCTTTTCTTTGATCCAATACCTTCACAAGATTTTCAATTGCATTTTGACCATGATCCAATTCTTCTTTTTTTTTCAAAAAATCATCTCTTTGTTCTGAAAATTGTTCATATTGATCAAGTGCTTTCTTATTAACATGTTCATATTTTTTCAATTTTTCTTTTATATCATGTAATTTTTCCATCAATTCTTTAGTTGAATCTTCTTCAAATTTATCATGATCTGTTGGTAATGTACCTAATTGTCTGATTTGATGAATGCATTCTTCTTTTTTTTGATTCCAAATTTTTCTTTTGTTCAAAAGTTTTTCAAATGAATTTGATTTATCTTGAAGTTTCTTTGATTGTGAAATTTCTTTTGTTCTTAATTTTTCAATTTCTTCAGTTTGATTTCTAATTTGTTGATTTAATTCATCAATCTTTTCTTCAACATCTTTTTGTTTTGATGAAAAATCTTCAATATTTGAAATAATTGTATCTAATTCTTTTTCTTTACTATCAATTTTCTCAGCACTATCAATTGTTCCAATTGTATCTATTGTTTCATTCAATTCATCTTGTCTGAGATTGAGATTTCTTTCTAACACATTTTCTAATTCATTTTTTTCAATTTCTAATTGTGCTTTAGTTTCTGAAATTTCAACTAAATCATCTTTGAGTTTAGTGATTTCAACATTTAAATTTTCAATTTCTTTTTGTTCGTTATTTGTTAATTCACTATGAAGTTGTGTATTCTTTTCTTCATTTAAAGATTTGATTGTTTCTTCTAAGTTTTTAATTGTAACTTCCAATGAACTTATTGATTTTTGTCTTTGTGATAAAATCTCAACAAGTGTTTTTTGTCTGGAAGTCAAAGTTTTTAAATCAATAGTTTCTTGTGTGATTGTATTTTGATTTTTATTCAATTCTTCTTCAAGCTTTAATAATTCTCCTACACACAAATTGATTTTATTGTCAATTTCTGATAATTGAATTTTAATTTTCTTTTGTTGTTTTTCATCTTCATCAAATAAATTTTTTGATTTTTTCATATTTCTCATAATGTCAAGTCTTGAATTTCTAACATCATAAAATCCACCTGTTAATGCACCTTTACTATTCACTTGATCCCCTGATAGAGTTACACAATTTAAATTGTTATTTCTAGCAAAAGATCCAGCTGATTCTAAATTATCTGAAATAACTGTTTTTCCAAAAATCTTAACAAAAAAATATTAAATAAATAAAATTTTCTATACATGTTTAAAAACTTTGTCAAATTTTTTATCATAATTTAATTTTTCAATAATTGGAATGAATGAATTCGATTCAGGATATGTTCTATCTTCTACATTGATTCTATTTAAAGGCATGAATGTAACTCTTCCTGGACTTTTTTGTTGATTGATTATTTTAATTATTCTAGCAGCAACATCAGATGATTCAACAACAATATTGAATAAACTATTTTGAGCTGTTACTTCCACAGCTTGTGAATAAATTTCATCACAATCAAATAATTCAATAACAGTACCATACACTTGAACATTTGGTGAATTAATTCCTTGTTCTCTAACAATTTTCCAAACTTCTTGTATTCCTTTATTTATAACATTACTGAAGGTACTTTCTAATTTTTTTTTTTGATGATTAATTTCTTCTTCAGTTTTTTGAACTTTTTTACTAATTTCATTTTCAACTTTCCAATAACCTTTTCTGTCATTTGTTAATTGATCCCTTGCATCTTTTGTTTTGATATATTCACTTGATTTTTCTCTAATAAATGACTTTTTATCTTCAACATTTTTTGATTTTTCTTCAATTTTATTTTCAACTAATTTTAATTCTCTTTCAAGTGATTCAATTTCAGATTTGATTCCATTAAATTGTTCTTGACCTAATTTCAATGTTGAACTCTTTTCTTTCACTTCATTTTGAATCCAAATATTTCTTTCTTTCAAAGTTTTAAATTTTCTTCCACCTTTAAAATACAATGCCTTTAATCTTCTATCTTTTTGATTCAATCTATTAAATGTAAATAAAAAAGAATATTTTACGATTCTTGAATTTCATTTTCATCTTTTTGAATCTTTTGATAATTTGGATCAATTTTTTTCAATTTATTCTCTGCATCTTTAATTCTATTTTTTAATGATTTCATTTCTTGTTTAGCTTTGGTCTTGTTAAAAGAAATTTAAAATTGTTTTAATTTTACTTTTGCTTCTGATTCATTTGTTTGATTGTATTTTAAATCTTTGATTTCTAATTCTAATTGTGTTTTACTTTTTATTAAGTCTTGTCTTTCATCTGAGAAAACATCTTTAATTCTTTTTTGATCATTTAATTCAACTTGAGTATCATTTAAAGTTTTTTCCATTTCTTGAATTTCTTCATCAAATGTTGCTTTATCAGCATGAAGTTTTGCCGATGTATTGTGAGTTTCATGTCTAGATTTTTCAATTTGATCTAAATGTTCAATAGCTTCAGCCAGTTCTTTATCATACAATGTATATTCAATACTTCTGCGATCTTTATCAAGTATTTGATAATTTTTTAACTCTTTTTTTTCTTTTTCAAGATCCTTTAATCTATCTTCAACAGTTTCAATGACTTCATTGATTTGTTCAAGTTTTGAAGAAGTATTTTGCATAATTTTTAGACTTTCTTTTCTTCTTTCATCATATATTTTTGTCCCAGCAATTTCTTTCAAAAGATTTAGTCTATCTACATCTTTCATTGTTGTTAAAAGTGAAACCTTTGAATTTTAAAAAAAAAAAATAGCTAACTTTTCCTTGTTCGACAATGTAATAAGGGTTGGAGCTTGAAAAACCAGCTGATTCTAATAAATTTAAAACTATCAAAGGAATTAATATTAAAATGAACAACCTTCTTTTTGTGTCACAGATTTTGAATCAATTCTGTATTCATCTTTTTTTAAACCAATAGTTCTTCTAATAGCAACTTCTCTTTTATCAATTGGAAGTCTGTTGTCAGAGTTATCGAAAACTATTTCAACAAAGGCCGACATTACTCCTCTTCCAGTTCCTTCGTGAAGAAATGCTTGCCTTTCTTCAGCTTTGAGCTTGGAATATTTTTCACTTAGTACAAATTGTATAGCAGAAAAGAAGTTACTTTTACCAGATCCATTTCTTCCAACTTTACAAAATTTAAAACAATAAGTTCTAGTACCAATGGAATTCACTTCTGCATTGAACTCATCCTTAAAAATTTGGTTTTTATAACTTTTGAATCCCTGAATTTGGATTGTTTTGATATGCATGAGTCGTTCGTCTTCTACCGCTCAAAAATTGAACTCTGTTGATTGGATGGTATGAACCAATTAAATGACATTGTACAAAAAAAAATGTGATTTTTGAGAGGAAATTTTAATTCCATGTTTCTGTTGAATTTTACCTTGAATTCACGTTTAAGCATTGCTAAACAAAATAAAAAAGAAAATCATTCAATAATTCCATTTAAGACCTACAAATGAGTTAAAAAAATACAAATGTATACCATCAGATATACTAACAAAAACTATACCAAATCCGATCCAGTACCTTCAAGTTATTCATGAATTATTATTTATCTTTTTTTTACGGTGTGAGAATAAGTCTCCTGAGAGAATATCTATGGTGAAAAATGGAAGCAAGTTTTCCATTCTTTTTGCCAAGTTCTTTTTTTAAGCTGAACTGTTTTCTGTTGAACATTATTGTTGCCGTTTGGTTACAAAATTTATCCAATAGAATGTCAGAAAAATCTCAACAACAAATTGAATACATCAAACTTTTAGAAAATAAATCAAAGTAAAATTAAGAACAAAATCACTGAAATAAATAGGATGTTAGCAGAGAGTTACACAAACTTAACAGGTAAGTAAAAAAATACATTCAAAAATAAGGTTCTTTGACCACTGGAATTGGTGCAGTAATTAAATATTATCTTAACAAGTAGTTGACTGGTATAACTGTACAACATTTAGAAGTATACAAAAGATCTAGTGAAGAATTATCTCAAGAAATTGATCAAAATATAAAATTAATGGAAACTTTCATAAATAAATGTGATATCTTGGATGAAAAATTAGATGATATTGTATTTTTATCAAATGAAATGTAATACTAATATTATATCATTTTTATATTGTTTTTGATAGAAAGGATTTAAAGAAATTAGTAACAGTTTTGAGTGAGAATTTGAAAGAAGAAAAGAAATAAATATTTATTATTCACTAAGAATTCTAATTTTTAATTGACTTCCTTTCCAATTTTCTTTCCCTTCTTCAAGTTCAAACCAATCTATTTTCCATTAAAAAAAAAACAAAGTCTTCTATTTACCTGTTGATGTATAATTTCTTTCAATATCTTTTAATATAACTTTTCCAACTAATTCATCAGATACATTTATTTGTATTGTCACTTTTTTTAATTTTTCATATTGAAAATCAAAATATTCTACACCTGACTCAAATTTATATCTTTCAACTCTTAAAGGAGAACCTTCAGGTAAATCTTCATTTATTGGTATCTTTTTTGCTTTAAACCTTGTTAATTGAGTTTTTGTTGTTTCTCTCTTACTTTTTATTTCTTGAAATAAAAGAAGGATCAAAAGAAATTGAACATTGAACATTATAATTTTTTGTATTCTTTTCTTCATTTGGTTCAAATTCTATGACCCAAATACCCAATCTAATTCAATTTTAGTAGAAAAAAAGAAATAAGTACTTATAGTTTTTTATTTTTAATAAATTAATTTCTTCTTTTGGTAGACTAAATCTTTTGACTAATATACCAGGTTTTAATTCTTCAATTTTCATAGGATCATCTGAATTTGAAAAATCAATTACCTCTGCAACTGAGTTGGATTCAAACATTTTCAAAGTGTGATTCTATTGGATAAAACTATTTTCAAATGAAATCGCATAATAATAATTTAATATTTATATTCAAAAATATATTCTCGTTTATTCACTAATCAAAGTAATTTTAATATTTGCTGATTTGCATGGTGATTTTTCTTCTAATTTTACATTGTACCAACGTGTAGTTGTGCTAAATCTTTGAATTTCAGTCATAGGAATTTGAATAGTTCCATAGTTATCTTGTGAATCTGATAATATTATGAACAGTGTTTTTACCATTGCTCTTTTAAACTGAAAATATTCAACGTCTGAATCTTTGAATTCCCAATATTTTGAATTCTCTTTGAATTAAATTAATTATTTGGGTTTGGTCAAACCTTTTTTCTTTAATATACCTTTGATTTTATTTGATCCAGTTTTATTAATAGAAGGTCTAAACTTTATTTCATAGTTACAAGTAAAATTATTCTTTTTTAATACAGTTTCTATTCCATGTACCCAAATACCTAATTGATATGATAGTTCTTCAGTTAAATCAATTTGTTCAACTGTTGTAGTCATACCAGTTTTAAGTTCACCAGTCTTTATTCTTTTAGTTGAAACAGGAATATCATCTTCCATAATAGTTTCATCTGCTTGATTAAAAGAACTGAACATTTCTTGTATTGTTATTCTTCACTAAAATAAAATCCAAATAATTTGACCAATTAAATTGTCCAAAGAAATTAACCAACATTTTGATGAAGCGTTTTTATTCAACTTCTTCAATTTTTTCTGGACCAGCAGTGAAACACTTATTTTTACAATACCCAAATATTAACCCAAAATTAATTACTTCAACTGGAAAGAATGGAAGAATAACAAAAACTGATTTTTTAAGTTATTTAGAAAAGAATCCAAATAGTGGTGAAAAAGAAAAAAAAAACAATAAAATAAATACACCTTTAACAATTAAGAAATCTAATGGTGAAAGATATAAAGATTTACCAAATACTTCAAATTTAAGTTTTAAAAAGAATGAAGTAGCTCATTTTTATGTTCAACTTGAATGTCGAGTTGATAATTTAAAAGAAATGAAATATACTAAAGAAGATATTATTACTACTATGATTGTTAAAACATTACAAAATCATCCAAATTGTAACGTAAAAAAGAGTAAGAAAAAGAGTTTATTAATCATTTTTTTAAAAAAATAGTATCTAATAATGAATATCAAATAAAAAAAGAAATTGATATTAAATTTGATACAAAAGATAAACAAGGTGTATTAAAGAATGCACATAGATTTGGAATTGAACAAATATCAAATACAAAATTATTAGATAATACAATACAAGATAATGGAACAATAATGTAAAATAAAAAAATATAAAATATTAAAATATATATTAGTATTACTAATCAACAAATAAATATGATACCAATATTAAATAATTCTTATTCAATGATTATTAATTTTGGAAAAGAAAAAGATAAATTAACATTAATTGAAAAAGAAATTAAATTTGAAAAGTATTTAACTTTAAACATTTCTTGTAATCAACAATTAATTGATGGTATTGATATTGGTAATTTTTGTAAAGAATTAAAAGAAAAATTAAAATTAATATCAAAATAATAAACAACACACATATTATAATACTTTTTTATTTTCAATTTCATTTTTTGTTTCATTTTGTAAATTAATTAATAATTTATTCAAATTTTCATCAAAATCATATTGCATTGGAATTGAATCATCATTATCATTTTCTTTTACTTCATCATAATTCTTTAAATAGTATTTACCATTTTCAGTTGAATATTCTTCTTTAATCTCTTTAAAGGTTTGATTTAATAAATTTAAACTATTATTTAATCTTGATGATATAGTATCATATAATGAAGGTGATTGATAAACTGTACCACCAATAATATAAAATATTTTTAATATTTTATTTTTTCCATGCTTTTGATCTTTTTATTAATAAAAAATCTTTAAATTTATCTTACTTATTATAAATAAATCAGGGTCTCTTGATTGATTTATATTAATATCATAATGCATTCCTTGATGATATAATTTAGCTGTATCTATTCTTCGATGATTCATTTTTGATATTTCATTAGCTGAATGTTTTTCATAAAATGGATTAGATATTTGACAAAAATAGTCTAATGCTGTATTTATATTTAATCCATTAGTTTGAATAAAATAATCATCACGCCAACTTGTTGTTGCTAATTTATAACTATTCTCCATTGATTTATAATTTATTAGGTAATACTAGTAATAATAGTGGTTTAGTTTTGGATTTAAAGTTGGTTTGTTAGAAGAATAATGAACCAATAAAAAAGTAAAGATTTTATTTTTTTTTTTTTTTTTTTTTTTCAAAACATTTATTGTAATTGTAATTTACCATTTTTATCCATTAAAGCAAGTTTACCTGTAGATAAGAATGAATCTTCATCAAAATTTTCTTGAAGCATACCAATATCTCTCCAAACTTTTGGTGTAACAGTTGGTCCTTTTGCTTTTAACCATCCATTTGTATCTGATTCTAAAATTTTACCATCTTTTGGTCTGATAATTTTACATTCAACATTTGGAATGACTTTATCATTTACTTGTAAAATACCACATGTTTCATTTGTACCACTAACTTGATAAACTTGTGCATTAAATTTAGTTTTTAAATCATTAATAAGATCAATAGATGCATTTGAATCAATAACAAGTGAACGTAAAGATCCAAAATCATATTTTGTTAAATCTGGATGATTTAATAATTGTTTAAATTCATTAGTTTCACCAAATAATACATTAATTTGATCTTGTGATGTATGTTTAAGTACTTCTTGTGCATTAAATTCTTCACATGGTAATGTTAAAGTTGCTAAAAAGAAAGAAATAATTAATATGACTACATTATTTTTTACCTCCATGAACTAATGATGTAAAATTACCAAGAATTGAAGCAAATGGTGAATATTGATTACTTGGTACCATAACTCTATCATTTTGTGTAATTTGTAATATTTCACCTAATATTTTACCACAATTGAGTAAATTTTGATGTGAATAAACTACAGGCTAATTTTAAACTTTAAATTTAATATTTGTTTTTACTTTTGCTTTTTCAATATCATCTGAGTCTAACAAAATTAAAGCTGGATCTTGTGGTTTTATTTGTGGTGAAACACGACGTATTGGATTTTCATAAAATCCAAATGGACCATAAACAAAACTATCTTTATAAAGTGAAACACCACTTCTTGCATCAGAGTTTGCATCTGTAAGTATAAAAGATTTACAAAATGGAAATCTTTTGCTTTTTACAGGAACACCTGTTTGACTTCTTGAGAGTTCAGGAACTAAATCATATAACATATTCCAATAATTCACTTTTTTTAATTTTGAAGGTAACATAACTACTCTTGGACGAAATAATTCCATATATCGACTATAAAATATTTAATATTATAAAAATTTAAAACTTCATCTCTTTTTCATTTTTTATACCTCTAAATTCAACTAAAATTGCACCAATTTTTGCACAAGCTAACATGGTTACAACTTGTTCTGCATTATTTCCTTGAATAAAACCTAATCTATCACCAGGTCTTAATCCATGTTCTAAAAGTCCACATGCTAAAGCATCAACATGTTTTTTTAAACTTAAATTTGACCATAAAATTCTTTGATGAGTTGAACGTAAAATATTTGAATAAGGTGTATTTTTAGACTGTTTAAATTAATTATTTAAAAAAAAAAAATGTGAAACTTGAAGTGAAAAATAATTTCCAATTGTTTTATCAATAATTTCAACTTTTTCACCTTTCAAATAAGAAGGTTTTGAATATTCTCTTTAAAATTGAATTTAAAAATTAAAAATACCTTAATAATAAATATTCATTACTATTTTTGAATGATTTTGAAAATGTTTGAATAAAATTTTTTCTCAACATTCACCACTGAAAAATTAGCTGCAATTGATTGGTTATCAAATTTCATTGGTCGATTAGCTCAGATATTTTGAGCCAAAACCGTTTGAACAAAAAATTGTTTCTTTAATTTTGTGATTAATGTCAACCGAAGAAAACCAAAACAATCAAGAAATAATACAAAAAGAAACTTGTAAAAATTCAAAAAAAAAAAAAATTTAATTTTTTTCAGCATCGGGAATCAAAATAAAATTCAAGTTTTCAAAGCCAAAAGAAGATGAAGATGTACCAGTTGTTCAAAAAATGGAAACACCCAAACCAAAAAAGAAAAGAAAAAATGAAGAAAATAAACTTGGTAGTTCGTCAAAAAAAAGAAAAATTGATAGTATTGATGAAAATGAAGAAAGCAAAGAAAATAATATCTTATCAGAAATACCATTAATTGTTGATACTTTGTACAAGTAAGAAGTTTCATATTTAATTTCGTTATTTTTTTTAGAGAAGACAAAACTCAAATATTTTATAATCCTGTAACTGATGATATTGTACCTGGTTATTCAGATGTCATCAAAAAACCAATGGATTTATCAAAAATTAAATCAAAAAAATATAAAAAAATCGAAAACTTTTTTGAAGATGTTGAATTAATGTTGAATAATGCAATGATATTTAATGAATCAAAATCAATATTTCATTTAGAAGCAAAAAGAATTTTCAAATTATTTCAAAAAATAAAAAAAAGAATTGAACAAGAAAATATAAAAAAAGAAATAAATGAAATGGTGAATATTGTTGAAAAAGAAGAAAAAAAAAGTAAAAGAACACCAAAGAAAACAAAAATTGAACATGATTTATCTGGAATACAAATTGAATTTTTAAAATTGATTGATAAATTAATAACGTATTTGAAATATATTCTGACTCTTTTAGAAAAGATAAATCAAAAATATTTCATGAGCCAATTTCTAATGATTTTATTGAATATCATAAAATGATTAAAAAACCAATGGATTTTTCAACATTAAAACAATTAATTAAAGATAATAATATTCAACATTTGAATGAATTTGAAGAGAATTTAAATTTAATTTGGTCAAATTGTTTTGAATTTAATGAAAAAGAATCAATATTTTATAAAGAATCAGAGAAATTACAAAAAATATCACAAGAATTATTAAAGAAATTAGAATTGAAATATGAATCATCAACACCATTATCAACACCATTATCAAAAGTATCAAAAACACCATTATCAAAAAAGAAACAAGTTGTAAAAGGTAAAAATCAAAAAATATATTTATTCATTCATTAGAATCATTTCCAGTTTTAGAAAATGAATTATTAAAAGAAATTATGAAATTATTTGTTGAGAAATTATCAAAAGAAGATACACTCCAAATATTTATTTCACCTGTACCAAAAGATGTTCCTGGATATTATGAAATGATAAAAGTACCAATGGATTTTACAACAATGAAAAATAAAATTGAATCAAATGAATATAAAAATTGGGATGAATTTGAAGTTTGAATTCTTATTTTAAACCTCTCTTTTTAAAAAGGATGATTTTGAATTGTGTTTTAATAATGCAAAAGTGTTTAATGCAAAACATTCAATATATTTTCAAGAAGCAAATAAATTACAAAGATATTTACAAAGATTAAGAAAGAAATGTTTAAATATGTATTCAACAACTATTGAAGAAAATAATTTTTATGAAAAATTTAAAGAATCAATTCAAAATACAAATACTGTTTCAACACCAACTCATTCCGAATTAAAAAAGAAATTAACTTTATCTTCAATTATTAAACAATTAATGAATGATATTTTAAAGTAAGAAGTATTTTTATAAAAATATCTTATCATCTTAGAATTGATAAAAAAAAATTATTTTTATATCCTGTGAATACTCATGAAGTAACAGATTATTTAGATGTTGTAAAAGAACCAATGGATTTTTCAACAATGAAAACTAAAAAATATAATGATTTAAAAGAATTTAAAAAAGATTTTCTTTTAGTTTGTGGAAATTCAAAATTATATAATGAACCATTCACTATTTATTATAAAGAAGCAGAAAGAATACAAGAAATTGGTTTAGAATATATTAAAGAAGCAGAAAAGATTGAAATATTACCTGAACCAGAAGAAGATGATGATGATAATGATGATGATGATTTAATGGATATTGAAGATGAAAATGAAGATGAAAGAAAATATAAAAATAAATCAAGAAGAGGAAGTAATAATGCTGGAAATGGTAGTAGTTCTGATATTAGTCAAAGATTATCATTTGGTATTCATTCAAAAAAAAAGATGACAAATTATTCAAAATTTCAAATATCAAAAATACCTTCTATTGTTAAAAACTTTTCTGAAAGTATAAAAGAATTATCAAAAAATGAATTTTTAAAAATGGAGAATTGTAAAATTGATGAATTATATTTACAATTAAATGATCAACCACCAAAAAATATATCTGATACAAATGAACAAAAATATGTTACTTCTCTTTCAAATTTTATTGAATCTATTGATTTACAAGAAAAAGAATCAAAAAATAATGAAAATAGTTTATCTTCAAATATTTTAAAAAAATATGGATTAACCAATGGTAAAGATATTTCAAATCAATTTGATCAAATATCAAAATTTTTATTTTTGGAAATAAAAAATAATGAAATTTTAAAAGATATTGAAAAAGTTGATGGTGATTTTGATTTGAATTCAGAAATTAAAAAATATTTAGAATAAAACTTATTTGTAAAAAAGAGTGTTTATTCAAGTTGTTCAAATTGATTGGTTGATAATTTTGTTTTAAGTAATATTACACCAATTATAACTGATGTACCAGCAATTGAACCAATTAATAATAAAAATAATGTCATTACAACACCTGTAATAAATAAATCTTGAATTGGACTACAATTAATTGGTGCACTATGAGACATTGAATATGAAATTGAATCAAATCCTTTGGTTGAACAACATAAATATTTTTTTAAAATAAATCCACAATGTTGTGACATACAAGTTGAACTTGCTGGAAAAACATCAACAAACCAAGATGTAAAATATAATCCTGAATCATATGGACAATTATATTTTTCCCAACAATCTCTCCATTCCATTGCAATAGTTGGATAATTACAAGTATTTCTACCATTACTTGTTTTTTTACATGTTGGTGGATTTTGTCTATTTTCATTACAAATACATTGTTCTCCATTCAATGAATCACAATCTTTTGTTGCTCCTCTACATGTTTCACGAAATCTTGGTTGATGACATCTTGTTTGTGGTTCATTAATTGATCTACAATTTAAAATACCAGAACATTCATGATCATATTTACAAACATCAAATTCACTTAAATATCCAATTTTTCTACATGCTTTTTTTGAACCAGGAATTGATAAACATCTTGTTCCACCTTTTTTTTTAAATATTCATATGTTTTATTTACCTGGACATATTACATTATAATTTTCACCCGCAGCAATATTTTGTTTTTCAACATAATCTTCACATTCTTCTCCAATTCTAATTTGAAGTTTACATTTTTTTTCTTTTAAAGAACAATATAAACCTTTTCCACACTGAACATTTACATTTGGGTCACAAACTTCATCTTCTTTTAAACCTACACATACTCCACCTTCACATCTATTTCCGAAGCACTAAAAATTAATTTAAATAAAGAAAGTACTTGTTCATTAGTTGCACATCTATATCCATTATATCTTTTTCTTGTACATACACCATCAACACCTTTAAATAATTACTACAATATTTAAAATATACATTGAACATTTTCAGAATTCCGACCTGATAAATAACATCCAGAATTTGATGTACAAGCGGATCCTACCCATCCAGGTACGCATTTTCCTTTGAATTTTAAAATTGAATTTAAAAAAACTCTACCACCAATACAACTTAAAAATTGTTTGCATCTCTGTGTTGAATTTCTTCCTAAAAAAAAAAGTAAAAAGAAACTCTCTTTTACTATTCGCACAAGGTTCACCAAGGTTACCAAATGTAAATGGAGAACATCCTTGTTGACAGTAAACTGAAGCAATAAAAATTGCAACTAAAAAAAATGAGAACTTCATTGGTCGAATTCATTGGAAGTTTCCATTGAATAAAAATAATTTTGAAGTTTTCAATTGTCATTTCGAGGTTTCAAAATTAAAAATTTTCCTCTTAGTTTTTATAAATTAAATTTGTCCAATTAGATTTTTGTTTTCATTCTTTTTTTTGGAGAATGAGCAACGGAATGGAAGAAGATTTTGATTTGAGTGGTTTAATAGACGACACTGATGATATAAATTTTGCAGAATTCGATCTAGATTTTGAAATACCACCACAGGAAGTTACTCAACAAGAACCAACCATTAGTAGTAGTGGTGGTAGTAATAATACTATACCAAATGTTCAAATGAGTCAAGTTGTTGGACAAAAAAGAACAATTGAACAAATTGATATGCCAAGTAATAATTTAAAAATTGGTAATTTAGTTGATGTTACAACAAAACAAAATAAACAATGGCCAAAGTTATTAGGAGAAATACCAATACAATTTGTAAAAATGAATACTGTACAAATGAATAAGGAGAATGAAGATGAAGATATAAAGTATAAATTATATATACAATCACATGGTAAATAATATTTAATTAAAAAAATGAAGGATATTCAAATTCTGATCCAGATACAATTTTAGTTTATGATAAAAAAATATTAATTGGATATTTTAAATTTGATATAATATATCCATTAGTACAATCAAAATTAATATCACTTTATTTATCAAAATCACCAAATGAATCTAATTGTTTTATTGATATTTATATTCCAAAAAGTAAAGTCAAAAAGAGAATTAAAATCTATTTTTAGCTAGTTTTATTGATCCAAATTTAAATGAAGAATCAAATGAAAATGAATTAAAACATATCAAAACAGGATTTAAAAAATTATTTGATTTATTAGAAAAAGAAAAAGAAAGTAAAATGAGAAAACAAGAAGAAGAAGATGATGAATTTGATGATGAAGAATTAGATGATGATGATTTAGATGATTATATTACAATATCAGAAGAACAAAAAGAGAATATGGAAAGAGATGCACAATTAAATGAATTATATGAAGCAGTAACACAAAGTGTATCTGAAGATTCAACAGAAGAAAATCAAATTGAATCACCAAAAGATTTAAAATGTGAATTAAGAGAATATCAAAAAACAGCATTAAGATGGATGTTAAATAGAGAAATAAAAGGAAAAGATAGTCAACAACAAAAATTACATCCTTTATATTTAGAAAAAAAATTTAAAGATGGTACAATATTTTATATGAATCCATTTGCTGGTACATTAACATTAACATTTATACCTGCACCACCTGATCCAAAAGGTGGTATTTTAGCAGATGAAATGGGTCTTGGAAAAACTGTATTTCTTTCTTTTTTCTAATCTATTTTTAGGTTGAAATGTTATCTTTATTTTTATCAAATAAATCAAAAATGTCAATATCAAAATATAATCAAGAAACTTGTAAATATGATACAGGTTCAACTTTAGTAGTTTGTCCATTAACTCTTGTTGATCAATGGAAAGCAGAAGTTGAAAAATATACACCATATTCAGCATATATTTATCAAGGATCAAGAAGACATAAAGAACCATCAAAATTAATAAATTATGATGTTATAATTACAACATATAATACATTATCATATGAATATAATCAATTATGTGGTACTGCAAAAAAGAAAGGAAAAGATGATACATATCCACTTTATCAATTATCATTTTGGAGAATAGTTTTAGATGAAGCGTAAGAATGTATAAATCTATATATTTAATTACTCTTTAGACATAATATTAAAAATAGAAAATCATTACAATCAAGAGCATGTTGTGCAATTGAAGCACCTTGTAGATGGGCAGTGACAGGTACACCAATTCATAATCATATTGATGATTTATTTTCTTTATTTCAATTTATTAAAGTTCATCCACATGGTGATTGGAGATATTGGTCAAAATATATTGGTAAACCATTTGAAAAAAAGAATAAGGATTCAATTCATATTCTTCAATCTGTTATGTCTGAAGTTTTAATTAGAAGAACAAAAAATAAAAAAGTTAATGGTGAAAAGATTATAAAATTACCTGATAAAAAAATTAATATTGTTGAATTAGAATTTAGTAAAGAAGAAAGATTATTATATGATTTATTATATGAATTTAGTAAAGGAAAATTTGAAGAATTTTTAAAAAATGGTACTGTTTTAAAGAATTATGCAAATATTTTAGAAATGTTATTATATTTAAGACAAATTTGTGATCATCCTGCATTATTATTATATTCATTTTATAATAAACCAAATAAGGATACTCTAAGATCATTTTTACTTAGTTTTACACAATATCCTCAATATAAAAAAATATTACCTTCAATTGATCAAGTTTTACAAAATGAAAATGTTCATGTTGAAAATTTTATTGAAAAAATGTGGGTTGGTTCTGCAAAAACAAATGCATTAGTTGAAAGTTTAACAAAAGTTCAAACAACAACAAAAAGTGTCATTTTTTCACAATGGACTTCAATGTTAGATTTAGTTGAAATTGCATTAGATAAAGGAAATATTCATTTTGTTAGATTAGATGGTAAAATGAATAGAAAAGATAGAGATAATGCAATTCAAGTTTTTAAAAATGATGATAAAATTAGATGTTGTTTATTTTCATTAAAAGCAGGTGGTGTTGGATTAAATTTAGTTTGGGCAACTCATGTTTATCTTTTAGATCCATGGTGGAATCCTTCAGTTGAAGATCAAGCTATTAATAGAGTTCATAGAATTGGTCAAGAAAGAGATGTTGTTGTTAATAGATTTGTTATTAAAAATACAATTGAAAATAGAATTATGAATTTACAAAGAAATAAAACTCAATTAGCACAAGGATTAGGAATGTCTGATGGTGGAATTGAAGATATGTCATTTGGAATGTCTAAAAAAGATGCTCAACAGGTTAGATTAGAAGATTTAAAACAAATGTTTGATGATGATAATCATTCAGATGATGAATATGAAGATTTTGATGAATAAAAGATATCTACTCTTTATCTATTTCTAAAAATATTATTAATTCACTCAAAAAATCTTTGGAAAATTGAATCAAATATTCTGTTTTTCCTTCTTTTTCAATTTCTTTCATTAAATTATGATCCATAAAATTTTTCATCATTCTATCAATTTCTTCTTTTTCGATTAAAATTTCATCATTCTCTTCATAAAATTGTTTTAAATTTTCAATAGAAACTAAAAAAAAATATAAGATTTTTTGAAATACAAATGAACCTGATGTCTTTGAATTCTTTAAAATTAAATAAAATAATTTCTTTTCTTTTGGAGGAAGAGAAAGTAAAATTTGTTTGATTCCTTTCAAGTCCATGGATGACATATTTGAATTTGAAGATAAATAAGTTGAATTTGAAATCTCAAATAAATAATTTGAATAATTTGTAATTTTATATTTTAAAATATTTAATTTACTTTCTAAAATTGAATTAAACACTATAAAATATTAATATGGAAATACTAATTACTTAATGAAGAATCAATAAAATCAATTGAAAATATTAAATGTATAAATGATAATGAATAAAGATCAATAAAATAGTCAATTGAATTTGATAATTGATCAATATTATGAATTAAAATGAATATATTTTCTTCTTCTTGTTCTTCTTGTTCTCTCAATTTATCTAATATTTCAGAAATTGATAAATTTGTGTAATGATTAAATTTAATTTTATAAATAGTTTGAAATATATCTTTAAATGATATTATATCAAAACCACTTATAATAATTATTCCTTTTGTTTCTTTACTTTTATAATTTAATAATTTCTTTACACACTTACAATTGTATTGTATTTAAAATGAATTCATTTAAAATATTAATCTTTGATCCAATACCATAAAATAATAATGAAAAGTTACATCTAATTTTAAACAATATACAAAGAATATTACTGTAAATAAAAATACCATTCATTAAATTTTGATTTATATTTTTCAATCCATTCATTATTTTTATCATTTGAATAATATATTTCTGTTAATTCAATCATTTTCTTTATTTTAAAATACAAAATTATTTCTTACTTCTTTTGAATATTCTTCAATTTGATTTAAAATATCTAATTTTTTATGAATCACTTTCTTTCTTTTTGTTTCATAAATTTGATTTAATATTTCAATTTCTTCAATTTCTTCATGAATCTCTTTTTTAAATTTAAATGATTTCTTTTTCATTTTTATTAAAATCTTTTCAACATTCATTGCTTGAAGTTTATCATTTCCAATTAAATAAATTCCAATATCTTCAAGAAATAATTTCTTTGTTCTAATTCTATTTATTGTTGAAATATCACTTGGTTTATTTATTTTCTTTCTTTCTTTTATTTTTGTAGTTATCTTTTTTTCTTTTTCTTCAAAATACTCTTCTTCTTCTTCTTCCATTTCTTCTTCTTCTTCAATTTCCATTTTATCAACCACTTTTGTTTTATTATTTCTTCTAATCCTAATTGGTGTTATACTACTATTTAATTTCTTCTCTTTTGGTTTGATTTGGTTTTCTTTGTTCAATTCTAATTTAATTTCATCATTTGACAATTCTAATTTACATGTTTTATAATGATTTCCCGATACACTTTCATTACAGTAATCACATATATGATTATATTCTGTGCATATTTCTTTGAGTTGTTTTTCTTTTAACTTTATTGTATATTTTGTTTCATCAACTTTTTCAAAATAATCTTTGTTTCGATTGAGTTTTAAAGCAACTGATTGCAATGGATTTTTACTTTTTGTATGAAAATATTCTTTCCTTTTTCCGTAAACATAAATAAACTCCATTGACAACCTTTTAATTAATATATATTTTATCAAACCCTTTTTCCTTTTTAATTAATGAGTAATTTTCAAGAAAAACTAAAAGAATTGCTTGCTCTTGAGTGAGAACCATGATGAGAGACTAATTCTTTAACCAATAAAATCTCCAACAATTTCATTGGTTGTTCTCTTCAAATAAAAAACAACTTAAAACAATGGACAATCCAAATCCAGAAGTCTATGAAGCAAATTTAATTGAAAGAAAAGAAACTAACGAATACAATGAGAGTATAAGAGATGAATTTGATTCATTAGAGGTTTATGGTTTGTTGCTTTCAAATTTTATAATAATTAATTTTTTTAGAATTAATTAGACACATTTATGATCCAGAACATCCACGTAAGATTCTTTCATTTCATATTTAAATGTTTAAAGTAACTTTAGAGCAATTAAAAGTTATTGATCTAAACAGTGTAGAAGTTGACGACGAAAATAATTACATTTTGATTAAATTTACACCAACTGTAACAGGGTGCTCCTTGGCTACACTAATAGGTATATATTCATGTGATTAAATGTTTTTTTCATAGGATTATGTATTAGAGTCAAATTAATAAGAAGTTTACCAAAACGCTTCAAAGTTGATATTTTGATATCTAAAGGATCGCATTCCACAGAAGATCAAGTGAATAAGCAATTAAATGATAAAGAAAGAGTAGCTGCGGCTTTAGAAAATACTAAATTACTTTCTGTTGTAGACAAGTGCATTTCAATTTAAAGAAGATAATTTAATATTGATTTATTTTCTTTTTCAAAATAATATTTTCAATATCTCTTGGTTTATAAATTATTTCTTCATCATCATCATCATCTTGTTGTAATTTTTCATTGGATGGTATTTTTAAATCATAGTTTAAATATAATTGATTTCTAATTTCATTTAAACTTATGAATTTATCATCTCTTTTTATTTTAATTACATTCCAAAATGATTCATTTGTATGATACATTTTCTTTAAAAGTGATTTTAAATTTCTAAAACGTTTTGATTCGTTGTATATTAATTTTCCGTCTTGATTTAATTTAATTTTTGATTTTATTTCATCTTTAAAATATAATTTTTCATTCTTTTTTAATAATTGTTTTTCAATTAAAAGTTGAAGTGGTATTGAATTTGGTTTATTTTTTAAAATAAAATATAATGATATTTTTGATTGTTTTTTAAATTCTTCATCTTCTAATTTTAAAAATCTTCTTTCTATTTGTTTAATAGTTTCATTTGAAAACAATTCAATTTTATTTTTTTTATCATTTTTCGAACCAAACTCAAACCCAGATCCAAGTACAGAACTAAATTCAAACCCTTCAAATCCAATAGTAGTATCATTCAATAAGGGAGACATTTTTAATTTTTCATTTTCAATTCCATTTATATAATTATTACAATATTCATCAATTTGTTTTTTTATTTCCATTTCAACTTCTTTTTTAATATCTTCACAAAGATCATTAAAATATTTAGAGTGATAAAATTCATTTTTTAATGCTCCAAATTTTTCTTTTTTATTTTTATTTGACTTTAATATTTTTGAATTTTTTACATTTTCATTAACATTTTTGATTTTATTTGATACCTAATATTCTCTTTTTATATTTTTTTTTATCTTACTTTATTTGGTACTTTTCTTTTTGCTGTTTCTGTCCAATAATCAATATATCCTTCATTTTCAAATATTTTTATCATTTTTGATAAATCAGTAGGAGATGTTGAATTCATCTGAAAACAACGATTTTTATTGGTTTACAATTTTTATTGGTTTATTTTTATTTGATTATAATCATCAAGATCTGACTTCATTTCATCAAATTTTTGTTTAATTCGATTTGAAATTAAGTCATATGCTTCATTTGTTTCAATTTCACCTTTTCTATGTTTCTCTAAAATATCTGAAAATTTAATTTCATTTCCCAATAAAATTCTCAAATTTTTATTGGTTTTTGGAAGATATGTTCCTTTTGGCAAAACTATCAAAAAATTTAGATGTATTATATTTCAAACTCTTTTCCATTCCTTCATGATAAATTGGAATTACAATTGGATCAGTCTCTAAAATTAATTTTGAAGTTCCTTTTTTTATTTTATTCATTATCCCATTTTGACTGATTTTTCCTTCAGGGAAATAATGAATCCATTCACCTTGATTTAGTTTATCTATCACCAAGTTCATTCCTTTTTGTTCAATTCCACCACCTCTCTTAACTGGTAATGCTTTCATTAATTTAAAAAATTCAGATGTAAATACATTCTTAAAACACATATCTTCTGCACAAATAGCATATCTTAATTGATCTGTATGGAATGCCCATTTAGAATCAATGGCAACTGACATCATTGAAGGTTCATCTAAAGTTGAATTATGATTTGATATGGTTAACAATCCTCTTTTTTCATTTTTTTCATAATGTTGATTCACAATATCATGAAACATTCTTTCTCCAATAAATTTTGAATTATTTAATACTGTTAAATGAAATTTTGATGTCATTACAAAACTTGATATAAGTATGGTACTTAAACCTCGTCGGAAAAGACCAAATTTTTCATGATGTTTTGAATCAAAAATATCATATTTCTTTTTAATTTCTGTAATTGAATTATTATCTTCTTTCTTATCATTCTTTTTAGTTCCATTCCATGTTGAATCTTTTTTGCTCATGAACGTAATGTGGTTGGTTACAGAACAAACCAATCAAATTCATTTTTAATTTAATTAGATCTTCTCATTCAAAGGGATTTCATTTCAAGTAATATTCTATACATTGGAACATTACAAATTGGTTTTTATTCTAAATTATTTCCAATTTTTGTCCCTTTGGTTTTTATATAATTTCTTAATTCCATTGCAATTTGAGATTCTTGAAATCTTGAAAATGTATCAACCAAAATCATTGAAGAAACACTCTGAGCCATTTCATCAAAAATATCAATTCTAATTTCACCTGATTGTTTTGCATTTTTTATTTGTTTTGCTAAATTTCTTTTTAATCTTCCACCAACATTAATTTCAAGTTCAGATGTTTCTTCTAAATAAGATAAACAAATTTCTTCTGCTTTTAAAAATCTATCTTGTGATGTTTTTAATTGTGAAAATATTTCAACATCTTCAAAAAATAAAAGTGCTTCAATTGATAATTCTTGTCTTAGAAATGCTAAAAAATTAAGAGAAGAGAGAATAAAATTACCTTTAAAATATTGTCTATATTCTGAATTTGATATAATATACTTTTGTATTTCACTCATATTTATAAATCTATTTGACACTTTTTTTGATCCCAAACTCTTAAATCTTTTTAATTTTTGAATTTGATATAGAATAGATTCAATATCAGGTCTTGATTTTGGATTTGAATCAATCATTTGAATTATCAAAATTGATATTTTTGGATTCAAATATTTTGAATTTATTTTTGATAATTCAACTTTTAAATGTTGAACAAATTCATTTTTTGGAACTAAATTTAAAATATTTCCAATTGATTTTCTTCTTTCATTATTTTTTGATACAATTTCTGATTGGTTATAAATCTCTTGAATTTCTTCTTTTGATTTTAATGTAACCAATCGAAACAAAATTAAACCTATTGAATAAATATCACTCATTTTTGAAATATTTTCATTTCCTTCTGGTAAATTAAAATATGATGGAAATATTGATTCATCTTCATAATAAAAACCAGGATCTAAATAAATACTTTCAAATAAAGATGAAATAAAAATATTTCTTTCTGTTAATTCACCAACTTTAAATATTTTGGATTGTTGTTGATGTAAATGATTTAAACCAGAGAATATTTGTTTAATGAATTGTATTAATGTCTGTAAATTAAAAAAAAAAAAATGATATTTTTACTGATTCATCTAAATGTTGTTCTAATTTATCAACAAAATCATTAAATGATTCATATGTCAAATTTGTAATAGTATAGAGAATATTACTTGATTTTCTTTCTTCTGGAAATAATTCAATTAATCTTAATACATTTTCATGTGGTATAAAATTTAAATACTTAATTTTAATTGGATAAAAATATAATTTACTTTTCTAGTTTTTTTTTGAAGAAATTCTTTGTTTTCAAATATTTCTTTTTTTCCTTTAAAAGATTCCATAGTTATTAAATTCTTTACAGTATAAATTTCATTTTGAGTAATTTGAAATTTCTTTTCAATTTTTTGAATTTCATAAATTTCTTTAAAATGATTTTTATTTTTTCTTAAATGAGATTCAGAATAATTCTTCCATGATTTTGAATTTATAAATCTTGAATAATATTCAAATGATAAAATATGATAAATAAAAGAATAGAGTATATCATTCCAACCTTTAATAGTTTTATCTTTTAATAATATTTTATCTCTTATATTTGGATCATGTATTAAATTCTTATTTGAATTTAGTTTACAATAATTTAATAATTTTAATTTAATTTCTTTTGATTTTTCAATTTTATATTCTTTTAATAATTCCCAACATTCAATATAATTAGATCCAAAACATTCATAAACAAAAGTTGAAAATATATTAAATGAATCTTTGTCTAAAATTAATTCATCAAAACAAGTTGGAAATGTATTTTTTTTAATTTCTTTTTTTTCTTTTATCATTTTAAATTCATTATTTAAATTATTTAAAATACAATATACTTTTTGATATGCAAAATTTAAGGATTTACTTGGATTTTGTTGAAATAATAATTTAATTTTCTTTAAATCTCTAAAATTAAATGAAATTGAATTCTTTCCTTTTTCATTTATAAATTTATCAAATAATAAATTAGCAATCAAATTCTTTTCATAAATACTTTCTTCTTTTAAAAATTGATGATATAATTCATAAAATAAAAATTCATCATATCCATCAAATTCAATACAATACTTTTCAAATTTATTTTTTGAATTAACATCTTCAAATACATTTAATATTTTTAATTGATTTTCTTCTTCATTTTTTGATGATAATGATTTAATGAAATCTCTTTGTGTTTCATTTTTTAAATCTTTTGGTGATATCATAAATGATCCACTTTTTCTCTCATTATTCTTTGAAATATTCAAGAATGAACTATTTCTATTTTTAGATATATCACCAATATGTCTATCTGTTTTATTCCATTCTTGATCATTTAGAGGAATAGGTGTATCTAAAAATGATACATTTCTTTGTAAGAATGATGAATTTCTTGTTACTAATGTTGATTTCATTGTTTTTATCTCATCTAATCTTTTACTACTACGAATACCAATACTACTATTACTACTACTATTACTATTACTTCCAATACTTGTGATACTATCACTTCTATCACTACTATCAAAACTTACATGATCAAAACTTCCCACATTATTTTTATTATTCTTAGTTATAATATTTTGTTCATTCTTTTTCAAATTATTCATTATTTTTGAAATTGTTCTTTTTCTTTGTTTTTTTTCAATTGATTTAAGAGATGAACTACTTTTCGTGAATGATTTATTATACTTTTTCAAATTTTGATAAATATCTTTTGAATCATTCCATTTATTCCTAACATAATAATTTGAATAATTTGAACCATGAATATTTGATCTTTGAGCTGTAAAATCTTGTAATTCAATTACATTTGCTATTTTATTTAAAAATATAGATTTCTTTTTTGTCATTGAATTATCTAATGATTCATTTTTTGATTGATGTAATATAATTGTTTCTTTTCTATTTTCATTCATTGGTATAACTTCTTCTTTTATAAATTCATCTTCAAATGATTTTTTAAAAATATCTAAAAATAAATTTCTAGTAAAAAAAGGACAAATTGGAATATCATCTTGATAACATTGAATAAATTCATCTTTATGATATTTCATTGATCTAAACCAAAATGCTAAATCAATAGATTGAAATACAATAAAGTCATGTAAATAATTATCTTTAAAATTTGTATCTATTTCAAAAATATCAAGATATTGATTATCAAGAAAACTATGACTTTTAATATCATGCAATCCAATAAATTTAAATTTCTTTTCAAATTCTTCAAAATTATTTGTTGGAAATATTGATGGTCCACTTTCATCAAATATTTTCATTTCATTCATAAATGAATTTAAACATCCATTAAATTGAAAATCTTTATCAAAATGAAATGAATTCAAAATATCAATAATAAATGAATATGAATTCCCTTCTTTGTTTTTTATATTTGGTGTATCTGATTTATAAATATAATTTGTATTCCAATGTGATATAATTTTAGATAATATTTTTGAACATTTTTCTAAATTCATTTTTGATTCTAACGATTGTACTATGTTTTCATCATCATTATAACTCTTTAATTCTTCAAATTTTATTATTTTTATAGGTGGTATTTTTTCGAATATTTTTCTAAATTCTTTTGATATTCTTTTTGGTACACAAATTGAAGTATCACCAAATTCTAAAAACCATGGACCAATTAATAATCCACATTTAAATCTTGCAAATGATTTTTTAAAGTCAAAATGATTTGGTATCATATCAATTGAACCATTTAAATTATTAGATAATGTTCCATTTTTTGAGTTAAATGAAAATTCAGTTAATATTAATCTAATTTCAATAAAATCTGAATTAATATAATCTTCAACATTTTCATGTATTTCAGAATTTAAATTTAATGATAAATATGTTTCAAGTATTTCATTAGAATCACATAATGTTGATATAATTTCATCTTTTTCTTCAAGGAATTCTTTTGTATTAAAATCTAATTTTTTAATTTGTGAATCAATTTTTAATCTAAATCTCATTTTATTTGTTGAATATTCTAAAAATAGATTAGTAATTCATTAATTGATTTACTTTGTTCTTCTGCTAATATTTTCTTTTTTCCATTTAAAAATAATGCAATTTCTTCAATATTTGGATTATATTTAATAAAATTATTTCTTCCTAAACAAATTAATTCTAATCCATTTTTATATTTTAAAAAGTCTTCATAAATTAAAGATAAAGGTTCATTTTTATAATATATACTTCCTAACCATTCAATTACATTTAATTTTGTCCATTTTTTGATTTCTAATCCTTCTAAAACTGAATAAAAATTATTATATTCAGGTTCAACTTCATTAAAATCATTTCCTTTTAATGTTTGAATAAATTGATAATATATTGAGTGACTTTCAAACCCAAATTCATATAGTTCACCTAATTTAATATGATATGGTACAGTTGATGTATTTTTGAATATTTTTTGAAAAAAGGGATTCTCTTTTTCTTCCTTCAATTTGATGGTGGTAGATGAAGAAAACTAAATCAAATTAAAATCAATTTCATTTTACGTTGAATGATATTAAATGCAAGTCAGTTTCATTTTTTAAATAAAATATGTACTTTTGAGAAGTACTTCCATTTTGTGAAAAATATACAATGGACACAAGGTCAATTTCTGTTGAGGATTTCAGTTTGGTGATGAAAAGTTCAACATCTTTGGTTTTTTTTGAAGTTGCTTTGAAAACGTTCAACAACATCAAAGTTTGTTCTTCACCTGTTGGAAAGAGCTTATTTGAGAGTTCAGGATTGTCGACCAATCAATTATCGGTGAATATATATTTTTAGTACTTTCATTATTCTCAATGAAAAGTTATTTAAATGTATTATTCACGTCTTCTAAAACTCAAACAATTTAAACCAATCATATTTCTTCATTTTCACATTCTTTTTTTTTTTTTTTTGTTGTTTCAGGTTGAATGAATCAAATTTTATTGATAAAGAGAAAAAGAAAAGATGTCAAAATAAAAAAGTATGAAAATAAAAAATCACAAGAACAAGATAAATATTTCATATCACACTTGAATGATATATTTTTGGAATTGATAAAAATTGGAGAATTTAAAAAGTTAAAAAGAATAACTAATTTATTATTTCAAAATATTCAACAAGAAGAAGAAAATGAAATTAAAAGAAAAGATATCTATTTTTATTTACCAATTTCACTTTTTAAGAATTTCAATAAACTCAATGATTTGTCATTGGAGAATATGATCAAAGTATTTTTAAATCAAAAAGAAAAAGAAGAAGAAGAAGAAGAAAGATTTATTTCTTACTTTTTAATTTTAATTTTAAAATCAATTTCAGAGAATGAAGAGAGTCTTGACTTGAATGAAATATTAAAAGTACTTTCAAAAACAAATAAAAAAAACAAAATCATTTTGAATATATTTTTATTTGATTGGTTACAATTAATAAAAGAAAAAAGAATTAGATTTTATTTTAAAGATACATCATTAAAAGAAATTGAATTTTTTAAAATTATTAATCAAAAATTAGAAAAGAAAAGATTAAATATAATTTCAAATGAAAAAGAGATTAAAATTGAATTTGATTTAATGAAAGAAAAGACAAAAGAAGAAATAAATAATATTGATTATTTAAAGTTTATTTCAAAAAATAAAATTAAATTAAATTATGATTTTTTAAAAAAGATTATAAGTTTATTTGAATTTGAAGGATTAAATTTAAAATTAAATGAAGATAAATTATTATTATTGATTGAAATTTTAATTCAAAATAAAAATGAATTTGATGAAATACAAATTGAAATTTGTTATAAAATTTTAAAAAGAATATTTTTGAAATGGTATTTTCATAAAGTATCAGGGAAATCATTTGAGTTTTTAGGTAAGACTATTGGATTTTAATAAGAAAAAAAAAAAAGGAAATTTATATGAGACGAAGAAATTGAATAAATATAATTTTGAGATTTTGAATTTGTTTGAAAACTTTTTAAAAAAGAAGATGAAATTAAATTTATGGAATTATTATTTACAAGGTTTAATTTTATTTTTAAAGACGTATCATTTGTCCAATCAAAAAGAAAGAGAATTTAATTTAAAATTAATTTTAGATTCTTCTAAATATTTTAATTCAAAAAATGATCAATTATTACATGGTTCATTATTATATAAATTATTTTATAATTTAAATCCTTTATTCGAAAATGAACTTAATTCCATTTTTAGCGAAAGTATCACTAAACCAATAAGAACCATGAATATAAAGTATGGGAATGAATCAAGAGATATGAATCAAAATGATACCAAAATGGATAAATTATCTTATACTTTTGTATTTATAATTTCATCATATATTAATCGAGATTCAAAATTATTTTTTAATTTTTTATTTTCAAATTTTTCTAATCCAAGTTCAATTGAAATGATTGGTATTTGTAATTGTATTGAAAAGATACCATATCAATTTAAAATATTTAAGAATTGGATTTCAAAAATATTAAATATTTTAATTTTTGAAATTTTTGAATTTGAAAAATTAAAAAGAATGAATGATGATCATTTAAATGAAAATGAATTAATATCATCTTTAATTAATGTTCAATCTTTATTTTTTAAAATTCAAGGAATATTTACTAAATCACTTTGTTATTTATCAAAAAAGGATATAATTCTAATTAAATTAATTTTAAATAATTTATTTAATTTTATAAAAGAATTAAATGATATTTGGTTTAAATATTTAAAAAAAGGAAAAGGGAAATTAAATAAATCAAAAAAGATTATTATTTTATTAAAATATATTTATCCAACCTTTTTTGAAATTTTATCAAATTTAGAATTTAATTTAATTAAAGAAGAAGAAAACTCTTTAATTATTTCAATATTATCTTATTTAGATTTTTTAAAAGATAGAAATATAAATCATTTTTTAAAAGAAAATTTAATTCAACATTTAAATTTAAATAATTTAAATAATATTATAATTCAAAAAATGAATCAATTTGATGACAATTTAAAATCTCTTCAATTTAATTCATTAATTAATTTTTATTTAAATTTTTTTATTTTATTAAGAACTGATTGGTTAAAAAATAATGAAAATTTAATTAAATTTACATTCAAGTAAGTTATTAATTGTATAACAAAAGAAAGATGTTTGAATGAAAATAGTAATACTATAATATTAACCAAATCAAATGATTTATTCTTATTAATTTCAACAGATGAATTAATACCATACTATTTAAATTTATGTTTTAAAAAAGGTGGTATTTTATATTCATTATTCTTAAAATATTTCCCTGAAATATTAAAATCAGCTTCATCAAAAATATCAATTTATTCAATTAACAAAATTTCAGATTTATTTTTTGAAAAATTAAAAAAGAAACAAATCTCAAAATCAATTTTATTATTATTATTGAATTTAACACAATCAATTCAATTAAATGTATGTTTTTGTTTTTCTAATCTTTTTTTTTAGACATTAGATTATTTGTTGGAAATTATTGAAAAAGTATATTCTACTATTCCATCATCAAAATCTTTTTGGTTAAAATTTTTGTATGAAGTTGTTGCAAATTCAAGAGATTATACTAGAAAACAAAAATTGCTTTATTTTTATTTAAATTTATCCAATAAATATAAATAACTTTTTTCAATATTTTTGTTTTCCTTCTTTCTATCTATTTAAAAGGTTGGTTTTGGTGGTCCAAATAACTGTCCATTCTTTTGACCAAGAGGTTCCCTTTTTATTTTTGTTTCTTTCATGACTACATTTGTTTTAGTTTCTTGTGTTGGATTTTCCAATCCATGTTTACGACGAAATAATAAGATATGTGGTTCGGGTTTGTGATGTCCATAATGAACCCATCCTCTACTCATTTGTATTCCTAAAGACCTCCATTCATATTCTGAAAGTAATCTGCTTGAAGGTACTTTTGAAGCAATATCCTTTGGTAAAGTTACATGTCTATATTCATAAACGTCATCATAATATTTTTCTGAATAATTGATTAAATGTGTGCTCATCACTTTTTGGTGTTAGTTCGTTTTTGTTCGTTGTATTCGGTGATTGGTCAATCCTAGTTCTCAACGATTTTATTTGTGTTTTTGGCGCCATTTTTTCAACCAATGGAAACACATAGGATTTTTACATTTGTTGATGAGAAAAACAAAGAAGAAAAAACTGTAGTCCAAATTATTGAAAGTACAGATGATAACTTTGGTTTATTTATTTGGCCATGTAGTATAAATTTATCAAATTATTTGTGGAAAGAAAGAGGAAAGCTATTTTCTGAAACTTCAATTGTGTATGAAGTAAGTAATTCGAAAATATTTTAAAGATTTAGATTGGATGTGGTACTGCATTACCTGGATTATTATTATGTAAATTAGGAATAAAAAAGATGATTTTAAGTGATTTATGGAATGATGAGAATGATTTGATTTTTAAAAATTTGAAAAAAGAAATTGAATTAAACAAGTTAACAAATGTAGAATTATTAAAATTAAAATGGAATTTAAATTCAATTTCATTAGAAGATTTTAATTTTATTAAAAATAATCCACCAAATTTGATCATTGGATCTGATTGTTTTTATGATAAAAGTAAATCCATAAACCATACCATTTTAACTTAAAGATGAATTTGATAATTTATTTTCAATAATTTCATTTCTTTTTAAATTTTCAAAATCATCATGTTCATTTATATTTTCCTATAAAGAAAGGAAGAATGAAAATTTTGAGTATTTTTTAAAAAAATGGAATCTAAAATGTAATTTAATATTAAAAAATGAAGAAATACATTTATATATTTTAAAATGATTGATCCAATAAATCATTCAAAATTATTTCTTCTTCTTTTTTTCCTTTTTTTGTATTTAATATTTTTAAAAATTTGGAAATTAAATTGGTTTCGATTTGGTCTTTTTCGTTTAATAATGTTTCGTTCAATTGAATTGCATCATCCCTTTCATTTGATAATACTATATTGAATAAAGTGGTTTTTTAATTCTTACTTTTTAATTTTTCGTTTTCCTTTTTTAAATTTAAAATGATTGAATTTAAGATCATCATTAAATCAAATATTGTTATATCATCATTCTTTTTCAATTTATAAGTCTTTCCTTCAAAGTCTCCTCCTTTCTTCAAATAAAATTTGAGTTTCAATTCAATTTCGTCTTTTTTTTAAAAAAAATTCATCACTTAAATGTACTTACTTTGATACTCATTGATTTCCAACTTGTTTTCATTTTCAGAAAATTCAAAAAATGACTTTAAAATTAATTCGTTCGAAATTAACTCGCTTTTTTCATCTTTTTGCATAGTCTCTTGGTAATAATACACTTCTAATCCATTAGAAAGATATAATTTGAGATTTTTATTTTCATAGTTGGAGATGAACAAGTAACTTTCTTTATCTGTTTCTATGATTCTGGTGGATTTCATTGGTTGATTTTTTTTCATTATTCTGATGTCAGTAAGTTTTATTAAAAATTTTTTTTTTTATTTCTTTCATCACCATTTATCAATGGAGAAAGAATATAATCAAAAAATTCAAAAAAAAGAACTGATACTAATTTCTTTTTTTTTTAGGAAATAAAGAAGTCCTTTAGAACAAGACCAATTGATATAAATCGACCTTTAAATATTCATATAGGTGAATTACAGTTATCAGAAGATGATTTTGAAGAAAATATTGTAAGACTGTTCTGTTTTTTTTTTTTTTATTATTTTTTTGTTATAAAAAGTATCGAGTTCAAAAACCAAAATTTATTCCTATACCTGATACAGCTATTGTAGAAATCGAAGAAACAAGGAAATCAGATTTTGTAAATAAAAATGGATATATAAAATATATAAAAACTTTTGATGATGAAAAAAGGAGTGTATTGTATGATTTGGAGGAGGATGATTTTGAATGGTTATCAAAAAATGAACAGTTAAAAGATGATGAAATGGAATTATTAATGGATATATTTGAAAAAGAAACTGGTTTATCTGATGAATTAATTGAATTCGACGAAATTAATTTTGATTCTTATAAAACTATTGAATCAAAAAAATTAAAAAAAAAAGTAAAGAGTTCAAAAAAAAAAGTTAACAACAAAGGTTTATGATCATTGGAGAAAAAAAAGAGAAAAAAGAATCGAAAAATTATATCCAAAATGTGGTCGACCTTTATTGGGAGAATATGAAATTCCACCTGACCCAAATGAACTTTCACCAAATATTGCATTTAGACCTAGATTGGATGAAAAACAAGTAATTAGAAAATATAGAAAGAATGATGAAGAATCTTATACTAGATTAAATATTTTGAAGCAGGATTTAGAGCAATTGAAAGATATTGCTGAATTAGTTTTAGAAAGAGAAAGATTAAAGCAAATTTATGCTCAAAATACAATGTCTTTATTAAAAATGAAACTATCAAATATTGATAAATCATCTGAAATGGTAAATTTAATCTTTTTAATTTTTCAAAAAAATAGACATTTTATGAATTATTAAAAAGATCAAATCATCAAAATGATCATCAATATCAACAACTTCAAAATAATAAACAAAAACAAATACAAAAACAACTTGAACAACAAGAGATGAATCAAGAAGAAATATTATTAAAACAACAACTTGAACAAAAAGAAGAAGAAGAAGAAGAAGAAAATGAAAATGAAAAAAAACCAATATTTTCCTTTTTAGTAAAATTCAAAACTAAAAAAGATGAAAAAGGAGTATCAAAAAAATATAGAATCGGAAGAGGAAATAGAATTTTAATTGAAGAAGTTCAATAAAAAAAGGTTTAAAGTATATTATTTAATGAACTATCATATCTCCATAATCTTGCTCGACAATCACCTGAACCTGTTGCAAATATTTGTTGTGTTGGATTCAAAGAAACTGAAATTACTGAATTTTTATGTCCTTGTAACATTAAATGTAAAATTGTATTTCTAGTATCCCAAAATTGAATTGATCTATCTTTTGATCCAGAAATAAGCCAATTTCCATCATTTGAAAAAGAAACTGATAAAACATAATCTCTATGTCCTGTTAATGTTGAGACTGGTTTTAAATTTTTAACATCCCAAATTTTTAAAGTTTTATCCAAACTACCTGAAGCTAATGATTGACCATCAGGTGAAAAAGCAACAGAATAAACAGAATCTTCATGTCCTTTTAAACTACCAATAAAGTTGCCTGTATTTATATCCCACAATCTAACAACACAATCTAATGAACCTGCTGCTACTGTTTTACCATCAGGACTGATTGAAACACTTGTTACACCTTCTTTTGGTCCTACTGTAGAATTTCCAAGTGTGTAAACACATTTACCTTCATTAACATTCCAAATCTTTGCTTTTCCATCTCCACTTCCACTTACAACCTTTATTTTTTAACTTCTTTTTTCTTTCTTACTGTTTTATTATCACATGAATAATCAAGTGAGTAAATATCCAAGTCATGACCAGTGAGTGAATATTTTAATTTTTTTTCTTGTACGTTCCAAACTTTAACGGTTTTATCTTCCGCGCCAGAAACTAAAAAGTTACCATCTATTTTTCAATATATATTAATTTAAAATATTTTACCTGGACTAAAACAAACTGAACGTACATATGAATCTTCTTTGTTTGAAGTATTATCAATTTCAGGTAAACCCATTAATTTTTCACCAGTTTCAACATCAAATATTTGAGCTGCTTTATTGCTACCTGTTGCAATCTTTTTTCCATCTTTACTGAATTTTACACAACAAACTACACTTTGATGTTCTAAATTGTGGAACAGATTGATAT
This sequence comes from Neovahlkampfia damariscottae, assembly GCA_016618085.1. NCBI lineage: Eukaryota > Heterolobosea > Selenaionea > Neovahlkampfiida > Neovahlkampfiidae > Neovahlkampfia > Neovahlkampfia damariscottae. Next base: position 62,188 of record JABLTG010000026.1, read on the forward strand.
TTACATTTGTTTTAACTTGTGGATTATAAACAACTACCCAATCATTCCCGCTCTGTTTCTTTTCAAAATTTTCAACTTTAACTTCTTCCGGTTTTTTATCACCTTCTAAAATTTGATGAAAAGGAGGAACGTCAACTTCTTCTTCATCTTTAGTTTCTGACATTGATGGTATATTTGTATTTGAAGGTACATTTGAACTTGCATGTTGTGCTAATGAAGGAAATTTGATATTATCCATTTTTGGTTTTTTATTTGGTGGTTGTGAATTTGTTGAAGATCCATTTGTTGAAATTGGTGAAGTTGGTTTTGGTGTACCATTTGAAAGTGATGATAATGTTGAAACAGGTGAAGTTGGTTTATTTGGATTTTTACCGTCAAGTTTTCTTCTTAATCTTCCAATTTCTTCTTCATACTGTTGTTTTAAATTTTGATAATTCATTTCTAAATCATAAATTGTTTGTTTCATTGATTGAAATTCGTGAATTTGAGATTCAACTGAACTTTAAAAAAAAAAAAAAAAAAATACGTTTTCTTTCATAGTCATCTTTTTGAACTTTTGTAACATTTAGTTCAGATTCAACTTTGGTGAACTCATTCTTTAGTTGATCCATAAGTTCACCTAATTTTTCAGTGGACATTCTGTGTTGAGAGTACATGATGAATTTGCTGAAACGAAATACAAAAGCAAAATGATTGGTCGAAAAATTCTCGGGTGAATGTCCAATCAAAATTAAATAAAACCAAAAACAACAAACTTCTTGTTTTGGATGATTGATTTGGGCGATAAAAAATATTAATTGGGAACAAATTTATTTATGATAAATTATGTCTTTGTAATGATTTGCACAGTAGATTTCATTTTTATATGATTTAAAATTACCTAAATGCAATCTCTTTTTGCATTTTGAACATTTGAAACAATAGTGATGATAAATTTTTTCACTAACTTCAATTCTTTCTTGTACATAAACTTTTTTCTTACAATATTCACAATATTCATTTCTTTTTAACTCTTTTCCTGCAGAGTATTTTACAGAAATATCATGAACTCTTGGTGAAAATGGTACATTGTTTGGAGTTAATTCTCCACTTTTTGCTAAATTCAATTTAAATTTCTCTATAGCTCTATTACTTCCTTCTGATAATCGTTTTTCTGTTGTTTTTTCTTTTGGTGATGTTAAATTTGAATTTGATCCTGATTTCGTTGATGTAACATTTGAATTTGATGGTGAACCTTTTGGTGATTTTAAATCTTCATAAAATTTTAATCGGTTTTGAACTTTATTATTTGCAGTATCATTTATCTTTTTCAAATTCAACGAAATTTGATTTTTGATTTCTATGGATGGATTCTTTTCCATTGATTTTTTTTCAACAATAGGTTCTATATCTTCTCTAGTTTCATCATTTTCATTTTTATTTAACTCATCATTGATTGCCATGATTGATTCATCATTCCAAACATAAATACCTGACCCAGATCCAGATCCATATAAAACTGCTATTTTTTCTTCTGAATATGTTGTTTCAATATTTTCTTTAATTTCTGATTTTTCCTTGTTCATTATAAATTTAATTTTTCCATTTTCAATTTCATAATTACCAACGCATTCTGTTACTTTTTTTGATTCTTTTTCAAAAAATCCAGATTTAAATGTTGAATCTTCATTGAGATTCAAATAAAAATAATCTTCATCTTTTTTCCATGAATAATTTATATTTTTTGCTTCAACTTTCATTTTTGCATTACTTCTATTTCTTGGTGAAATTGGTTGTTCTTCATCATTGATTGGAGCAAGTTTATTAGTATCTAAAATTGATTTTTTAATTTCAGATGAATCTTCAATTGGTTTTGATTCTTCAATTGATTCTGATTTTCCAATATCTTTTTGTGGTTCAATTGGATTTTCAATAGTTTGATTTGGTTTTGGCTCTTCGATAATTGATAGTTCTATCTCTGGTTGAACTATTTCTAATTCAACATTTGTTTTATTGTAAAATGCTTCAATTATTCTTCTGTATCTTTCAACATCTTGTTGATTTTCGCCAATAAATCTATTCAATATCATTTGAGCATTATAATAAAGACCAGAATTAACTTTGAAATTTAATTTCATTTCCCATTCAAATTGACAAATATCTTTCCATGCTCCAAGTTCTTTTATTAAATGTTTTTCTTGGTTTTCAAAAATTTGTTCAACTCTTTTATGTACCAGACAATAATCATTTTCTTTAAAATAAATTTGAATTCTCCATGGATTTTGAATCTTTGCATCTTTAAATTGAACATTATATTTCATTTTTAATCCTGGTTTTGTGAACAACATTGTTGAAATGACAATACTTTGAGAACATGATTTTAAAATATTTGTTAATGCTTTGTATTCACCATATTCAATCAAAAAGTCATTTAAAGTTTGATGAGAATCCAGATCAACATTCTTTTTATAATTTTCAATTGTACTTTCTTCTAAAGGTTGTCCAATTTCATTACTTATAATTTGAAATAAAGATAAAAGTGTTTCTTCTTTAGATTCTGATTTTACAAATGATATTTCTTCAAATTTTTCATTTTTCCATTTAAAAAATTCAAAGTTTTGAAGTATTCTTGGTAAATCTTTTGATAAACTTGACTTTGTTAATGTTTTTTCAAAGGTTTCTTCTAATTTCTTTTTAAATTTAACTGAGTCAATTCCTTGTTCTGTTGCCAAGAATGCTTCTTTCTTTTTTTCTTCCGCTTCTTTTTTCTTTCTTTTTTCTAATTCTTCCTCTTCTTTTTGTTTTCTTTCTAATTCTTCTTCTTCTTCTTTTGAAAGTGGTTTTTCTTCTTCATCTTGAGCGACTACTTCTTTTGTAACTTGTTCATCTTTTGTATCCTCCTCTATCTTTAGTACCTCTTCTTTATTTGTTTCAAATGCATTTTTATTTTCATCAGTTTCTTTTTTTTCAGTCTCTTTTATTTCTACTGTATCATTTTGTTCATTTATTTTTTCTATTGAACTTAATTTTGGTGTACTTTCTTGATGCTTTTCTTCGTCTTTTACTGGTGAATTATCTTTTGGTTGTTCATTTATTTTTTCCATTTGACTTTCTTTTTCAATAATTGATTCTTGTTTTGTTTCTTCTTCTTCTTTTGGTTCTGGTTCTTCTTCTTTTATTGGTATTTCTGCGAAATAAAAACTTTCAATTGGTTCTTTATACTTTTGAATATATACTTCATTATCTGTCTCTAAGTTATCTAAATGTACTTTTATAAAGTTATACTTCCCTGTATTTAATTCAAAATTTAATTTTAATTCCCATCTAAAATGACAAATATCTTTCCAAACTCCAAATTCTTTTATCAAATGTTTTTCTTGATTTTCAAAAATTTGTTCAACTCTTTTATGTACCAGATAAGATTCATTTTCTTTAAAATAAATTTGAATTGTCCATGGATTTTTAATTTTTGCGTCTTTAAATTGAACGTTATATTTCATTTTTAATCCAGGTTTTGTAAATAACATAACACCAACAACAATACCTTGTGGACATGCTTTTAAAATTCTACATAAACCTTCTTCTTCACCAATAGTTTCAAGTAAATAATTTGTTAAAGTTTTATGATCATCAAAATCTACTTTTTCATTATATTCTTTTATTTGATCTTCATTCAATGGTTTATTCATATTTTCTGATATCAATTTCATTAACTGTAATAAATCAGTTTTTTGTTCTTCTGTTTGTTCCAAAGGAATACCCTCAAAAGTATTTTCTTCAGAATTCCATTTGTATAATTCAAAATTGTGAACAATTCTTGGTAAATCCTTTGAAAGTGTTGATTTTGAAATAGGTTTTGAAAGTGTATCTTTCAACTTCAGACCAAACTTCACTTGGTCCATGTCTATAAGTACAAAAAAATTCTTTTGATTTGATTGGATAACGTTTTTTTAGTGAATAAAAAATATCTAACAGAAAATATTTTCACTTTTTTAAAATGATATGTAAAAAGATTTTATTCTTCTTTTTTTTTCTTTGATGATTCTTGTTCTTTTTCTTCTCTCATTCTCTTTTTATTTTCTTTAAAAATTTTATCATTTTTAATTTCAAGTTTTCCTTTCAAAGAAAATATTTTTTTACTTCCAATTTTTTCTCTTTGTTGATATTTTTTATTTTCTAATTTCTTTTTATCTAATTTTTTCATTTTCAACATCCAATCTTCAACATTACAACCTGATTTTTTCATAACTTCAGCTAAATTTCTTAACATTTCAATATCTTCATTTGCGAAATATGTTTTTGAATATCCTTTGAATCCAGCTCTTCCACAACGACCAATTCTATGAATATAACTGTATGTACTTGTTGGAAAATCATAATTAATCACACATGAAACACCTTTGAAATCAATACCTCTAGCCATAACATCAGTACAAATTAAGACAAATAATTTTCCTAATCTAAATTGATTTACTACATCTTTAGTTTGTGTTGCTGTTCTCTTTCCATGAATAAAATCAATGGAAATATCTTCAAATTGAAATTCTTTATACAAAGCATGCGCTCTTTCAACCGTTTGAACAAATACTAGTATTATTGAATAGTTTTATGAGTGTTACTTAAAATTGGTGGTTTAATACCACCTTCTTTCAATAATTGTCTTAAGGCGTATACTTTTCCAGCTTCTGATCCAACATATTCGAGACTTTGATCAATGGTATCACTTCCAGCATTCTTTTCTCCAACAATAACTGTAATTGGATCTTTTAAAAATGATTTTGCCATATTTTCAACCTCTATTGGCATTGTAGCACTAAATAATCCACGTACTAAATTTGGATTTGTGCATTGAGATATAACTTCATCAATCTTTTCAAAATTAAAAATATAAAATATTTTACTTGTTCATCAAAACCTTTTCCAAGTAAATCATCTGCTTCATCTAAAATTAAATATTGTACACTGTTATAAATTAAACAATGATTTGATTTTACTTTTCAAGTGATAAAACAGAAGAATTCAATAATTCAATTAATTTTTTAGGTGTTGCGATTAGAATATCTTTGAAATTAAATAAATATGTAATTAGTTACCATTTCTTTTTGATTGTAATTTTTTTTCAATTTGTTTTTTACTTTTATCCAAATTCACAATTCTCCAGTCTTTTCCTTTTGAAAACTTTTCAAATTCTCTTGTAATTTGTTGTGACAAAACTGAAGTTGGAAGTATGACTAATGCTCTGAAACCATCTTTTGCTGGTTTTTTTAATTTCGCAAGAAGTGGTAAAGCATAACTAAGTGTTTTACCAGAACCTGTAGGAGCAGCAACTAAACATTCTCTATTATGATATTAGATCATTTTAAAATATGTAGATACCTATCTTGAAGTAAAATTGGCATTACTTGCATTTGAACAGGTGTTGGATTAGAGAATCCTAATTTTTCAACATTCTTTATCAAATAAGGTCTAACAGAATAGTTATTTGTCAATTCTTCAAAACTTTCAAAAATTGGAGGGTAATTATTTCCTAAGATGAATATTTTTTTTTCTCTTCTAATTTCAATTGAATTGTTATCTTTTTTCTCTTTTTTTTGATCAATTATTTCATCATCATCATCTTCTTCATCTTCATTAATCTCTTTTTCTTTTTCCTTTTCTTCTTTTTTCTTTAATTTATTTTCTTCTTTTTGTTTTTTTTGTTTTTCCATGTTTGTTTTTTGTGGATTAAAAAAATCTAAATGATTTAAAGGTATTAAATTTGTTAATTTTCTATTTGAAGAAGTAACTAATTGACCACTTTTTGATTCATTTTTTTCCTTTCTAGTTTCAGTTTTTATTTGTGACTTACATCAAAATATTCTTTGTCTCTTTGAAGGACATTATGTTTAAATTTTGAACCAAATGTTAATTGATGAAAGAAATCTTTTTCCATTTTTTTTTACAAAAGTGTTTTGTTTGATGTCAAAAAAATAATGTTAAAAAGATTCAATTTGATTGGACAAAATTTGGAAATTAAAAAGAAAAAGGAGTTAGAAATGAATCTAATTTAATGAGTTGAGATTGTTGAAATTGGACAAGAAATCATAAATTCAAATCTCAAAGTTTACATTTTAATTTTTTTAAATTTTCTTTTTCAAAATTCCATTCACTCATTAACAAAGAATATAACTTTAAATTCTTAAACTTTTTTTTTTCTAAATCAAATATTTTCAAATTTCCTTCCATTTTAAATTTCAATTCTTCAAATAAATTTCCTTTGTCTTGTTCTTCTTTTTGTTTGAATTCAATTCTTTCAAATTGACAATGTTCAAATAAATAATCAAATAAAATAAAAAATGATTCAAAAATTAAATCATGATCTTCTTTTTTTTCTTTATTGAATCCTATGATATTCTCAACTTTCAAACATTTATTTGAGTTGTCAATTTCTTTGAAAGAGATGAAGCCAATCTTTTTTTTTGATTTTCTGTCAACACAAGTGAAATAAATTTTTTCATTCTTTGTTATTTCAATATCTAAATATTCTTTGTATGAATACTCATCCTCAAATTCAATTTCCTCTTTTTCTTTCTTCAAATCATACATTTCCTTAATGTCATCGTCCAATTTTGTACTTGACAAAAGAACATTTGTGGAAAATAATCTGATATTTTTTGAAGGTGTTAAAGAATAATACAAAGTCATGAACCTCAATTGAATAAAAAAGAAAATTAAATTGACCAATGAACAACAATCATTGAATGAAGATACATTTGACACTTGGTGAAGTTACATCTGATTATGATGTTTCTAACTATGGAATATTTCATTATGATCCTAAATTTCTCATTGCTTTGAACATCAGTCAAAAATCATGTTTCCATTATAACTTTACATGTTTCAAAAAAAAAAAAAAAAAAAACTGATTTTTTCTTCAAGATTTATCTGATTCTGAAAATAACAAAATAGAATTCAATGAAATGAAATTTATTGAAAAGAATTCATTGAAAGATGGTGAATATTATTTGGTGAATTGTGAGGACAATCGAACTGAAACCTTAGAGAGTTTAACAGAAAATGAAATTGAACAATTAAAAAAAGAATTCAAGAATTATGATACAAATAATGATCAAAAAGTTACTTTGGACGAAATTGAAAAATTTTTGGACATTGAAGAATTGAAAGAAATTGAAGAGTTGACAGGTAAATTAGACTTGGCAATGAAGAATTCAAAAACTGAAAAAGAAAAAGAAAAATGGGAAGAAAGAAAAAAAATGTTAATAGAATCAATAAAAGCTGAAAGAATAGATGGTGTGGAAATATTGAATCAAATGGATTTCGATAAAAATGGTTCAATATCTGAAAAAGAGTATTTTCTTGCAAGAGCCCCAAAAATTATTAGAACAAGAAAGTTTTCTTTTAAAAAAAAATAAATTCGTTGATATTTTTTGACCAATTAAATTGTAGTTGGTGGTGTAGATGAACAAGTGCTTTGTTGCTATTGACAATGGGACATCATCAATAAAATCCATCAAAGAAGTATATGAAAAAACAGAAAATGTTTCAAGAATTCCAAATGAATTTGGTCGACCTTTTGAAGTTACCAAAATTGAAGAAAAAGAATATTATATCGGTGAATCTTTGAATCAAAAAAGAAAAGAATTATCGATTAGTTCACCAGTTGAACGAGGAGTTATTAAAAACTTTGTTGATATTGAAAAAATATGGGATTTCGTTTATAATGATGAATTTAAACTAAATTCAAAAGAAACACCTACTTTTTTCACTGAAACTGTATTTTACCCTAAAAAAATAAAGGAAGAATGTGTAGAAATTTTAATGGAAACATTTGAAGTGCCTTACTTTTTATCAGAAAAAACTACAATATTATCAACATATGCAAATGGATGCACTACTGGGTTTATCATTGAAATAGGTGATGGATTGACTCAATTAGATGCTATATGTGAAGGATATCAAATTGGAGAAGCAGCAAAGAAATTTGAAAGGTTAGAATTACTATTACTGTTTAACAACTAAATAAGAGGAGGTATTGATTTCACACAATATTTATCAAAGTATATTAATCCACAGTTGTCAAATGATTATTCAAAGACAAAATTATTTCAAAATATCAAAGAACAATATTCCTATATCCCAATCGATTTGCTCGATGAAGTGAGGAAATTTTCAAAGGGTAGTGATCTTGATGTAAAATATAAATTACCAGATGGAAGTTTATTCAATTTAAAAAAAGAATTAATTCTTGGATATGATGATTTGTGTTCTGATTGGGCTGAAGATATTGTGGATGTTTTCTGTTCAATTAATTCATTTGAATTGAAATCAAAATTGGAAAAATCTATAATACTAACTGGAGGGGTTTCAAATACCAAAGGATATTCTGAATTCATTTCAAATTTTTTTCAAAATTCTCTTCCGATGACATCTAAACAAAAATACATAAAATCTATTATTCCAAATGATGATTCATTATTAGGAGGATCAGTATTGGTTTCAATGAGTAGTTTTGATGACTCATGGTTGAAAAAAGAACAATATAATGAACAAGGGTATTATAAAAAAATAAAATAATTTCAATTAATTTAATTGGTGGATTTCATGAACAATTTCTCTTTTCAACATTCAAATTTTCAAAATGTTCGGCAGATTAATCAAATTCAACAAGAAGAAAATGAAGATTTTGAGAGACAAGAAGAAAATGATCCTATTGAATTTTTAAAAAACAAAATTCATTTGGAAGAGAGGTATTATTGTTTTATTATTTAAAGTATTTCAAAAAAAAGAAAAATGAATGACCTTGAAATAAAGGCTCATGAAAAAGTTAAAATATCTAAAGAATTATTCTCACCATTTCAAAAATTAAAAAGTTGTTTATATTCAGTTGGTTCCATTTCTGAGTCGAATTGGATGGACGGATTTGGTTATGAATATTTTTGTTTTTATTTAAATTTTGAAAATAAAAATCAAATACTAAATGATGATTTATCTTTAATTTTTTCAAATTTGAAATATGAACCTGAAAATTGGAAAAATAATTTATTGTTTTTGATCAATGATAAAATTGTAAATGAAGGGGTAAAACAAAGTCAAGAAATGAATAATAGTGATAGTGGTGATAGTGATGGTGGTGGTAATTTGGATTTCAAAAAAATCGATAGTTATTTTTCAATTCAAATTCCAAAGAAATTTTTAAAATTAAAAAATAAAATATCAATTAGAATACCAAAATGGAGAAAAGGATTCATTCATTTTGTAAATATTGGAGAAAATAAAATTGAAAATTTGATTGAAGAAATTGAAAAAAAATCAAATGAAAAAATATCAATAAAATGTGTAGAAGAAATATTTGGAAAGTTCGAAAAATTTGAAACAAAATTTAAATTAAAAAAAATGATAAAAAATGAAGAATTTGAAATTAAAAATGAAATTGTATCTTTAATTGATCCTTATACAAGATTAAGAATAAAAAATCCATGCAAAGGAATTGGATGTGAACATAAACAATGTTATGATTTAGAGACATTTTTGATAAACTTTAAACATTCAAAAATATCAAAATGTCCAATTTGTAATATAAGAATAGAAATTCATTCAATCTTGATTGATTATAAAATTAAAGAAATTTTGAATGAAACAAATGAAAATAGAATTATATTGAAACAAGATGGTAATTTTGAAATTATAGAAAATGAAAATGAAAAAATTGAAAAAAAAGAAAATGGAATTGTAGAAATTATAAATATTGATGAAGAAGATTCAGATAATGATCAATTCAATTTGACTGATCCAATCATCATTACTATTGATTAAATTGAAGATTAGACTTATATTGATACAGATTTTAAAATGTTCAATAAAATAAAGAGTTTATTTCAAGATACTGTTCTTGAAATGGTGAAACCAAAGTTACTGTAAAAGATTGAATTTACCTTAGTCCAGCCGATGACTTTTATTTTTCATTTTTTTGTAGTTTTGGGGATTTTGGAGATCTTGGAGTTTTTTTAATAGTAGAATTCCTTGGTGATGAACTTGGTGAAGTTAAACCAACTAATTTTTCAGTAAAACCAGAAAAAACATTTTTCAAATCAAAAGATCTTGTTCTTCTCTTTGGTGCTGTCAATGCATCTCTTTTCAATTTTTTGAATTCAGGATCATCTGAATATCTAATAAAAGCATCATCTAAAAAATAATTTAAAAAAAGGAAACAATGAATCATACTCAAAGTACCATTCAATATCTCATTCACAATTGGATCAAAAAAATCAATTGGAATTTCTTCATTTTCAAGTTCATTATACTCAAGAATCAATAAATTCTTAATTGAATCAGATATATTCAATGTATAATTTGAATCTAGTTGAATAAATACTTTTATAATTTCGTTTGAAATTTCTTTTTGTTTAGTTGATTGAAATTCATCAACTTTATCAATAAATAATAATGATTCTTCACAAAATTCTTTTTTCAATTGATTTCTAAACAATTCACGATATTTTTTTCTTTTTATAAAATTTATCAAATGAAATTCATTTTCAATTTCTTCAATTCTCTTTTCTTCTTCTAATTGAGATTTATGATTTTTTGCAATTTTTTTTAATGATTTTTCTTCATTTGATTCAATTTCAAATAGTAATTTTTCGAATTCTATTGATATTTTTTTTAATGATTCAATTGATTGTTTCTCAAAAAGTAACATTTCAAAAATTATTTTTGATATTCTCTTATCAACATTCTTTGAGAATAAAAAATGAATCTCTTCTTACTGTTAGATTATAAATTTCTTTGATTATTTCTTCTTGATATTTTGGTATGAATATTTCTTCCGAAATTGAATTCATGATTGAAGAAGATGATGATGATTGTATATTTGAAGAAATTAATTCATCATGAGTGAATATTTCTTCGATTTCATTCATATTTTTTAAAGTACATAAATGAAAGAATATAATACCTAATGCATGAAGATCAACTTTTTCATGATTAATTTCTCCAACTTCATTCCAAATTTGAATTTTTGATTTTTGATTTTCGTCAAATTCTAAAAATCCGGGATCTAAATAAATAACTGAACAAGTTTGATTGAAGAATATTCTATTTTCATTTAATTCATAAATTGGAAAAAAATATTCTTGTTCATGAAGCGATTTTAAACTTGAAATTAATTGGTTCATAATTAAAACTAATTCCTGTTATTTTTAGAAAATAAATTTGTTATGAAAATACATAATGTTTAAATATTATATTCATTGATCTATTTTCTTCTATAAAATCTTTGAAATTTATTTTGACATTCGTCAAAACTAAAATTATATCGATTTTCCCTTCTTCTAAATTTGATTTTTCTTTAAATATGTCATTTAATTCAACTACATTTTCGTATGGCTCTTTGATTTTATTTCTTAAATTTACAACCTTTTCAAAATATTTTTCTGCTTCATCTTCTTTCAACGATTTTATTTGACAAAAATATTCTAATTTTTTTTTTATTTCGAGAATTGAACAGTGATAAATAGAAGCTTTGATTTTTTTAATTTTCGAAGTAATCTTGTATTTATCTTCAAAAATAGTTTTGCTTTTGATTTCATACTTTCTTTCAACAAAGCTTTTCCATTCTTTATTTGATCTGAATCTAAAGAATAAATAGTTTAACGAAGAATTAGTGTATTCATTTAATATTTGAATTAAACTATCATTGTGCTTGGTTTCAATTGTTTCTTTTATTTCTTCAATTTTTTTTTTGTCAAGAATTAATTTTTCTTCTTGTATCATTACATTGATTTTTTCCATGAATTCATTTTTTTCTTTTGTTGTTTCGTTGTCTTTTATTAAAATTTTCAAGTCAATATAAATCTCTGATTTAAATTTCTTTATAAATTCTCTGAATAATTTTAAGTCATCTTCTCTTTGAAGTAATTCGTCAACTGTCAACGGAGCACGAATCAATTTTTTATCAAAAAGTTTCTTCACTTCTGTTTTTTTCATCGCAGTTCATTGGACAAAAAATTGTTCTTAAGTAGAAGAAATATTTAAAAATCATGATTCAGATTCTGCATAAGATTTTTCTTTCAGAAAAAGAGGAATTTTCAACGGAAAACTCACGAACCAAAATTGTCCGTCCAAACTTCCTAAATTAGTTTTTCTTTGTCCAATAGAATAGGCGGTTCAGATTGACGATCCAATCAAACATACATTGACAAACAAACATGATCAAACCAACTTTTATTTCTGAAAAATGCCAAACTGAACAAGTCTGTCACGGTCCATGTCAAATCTTTGTAAAAGGTTGCAAAAAACGAGCATTTTTTTCAAAATGAACAATACAAGTTGATAAATGTATTTTCCATAAACTCTTCGTTGTTCAAAAACCAAAATGAATCTCATTGGTCCACTGAAAGAACCAATGAACAATACAGATGGAGACAAAGAAGAACTATTTGTTGCTACATTAAGTAGACAACAATTAATCAATTGCATACCAAAAAATTGCTTTGTAAAGAGTTTGTCAAAATCGTTGTTTTATTTACTTCGAGATTTTTTATGTATTTTATTTCTTTATTATTTTTCAACATTTATTCCGTCACTCACTGTTAATATTTATTTGAAAACTATCATTTGGACAATTTGGAGCTTTTGTCAAGGAGTATTATTTATAAGTTTATGGAGTTTGGCTCATGAATGTGGTCATGGTTCATTTTCAAATTCAAAATTATTGAATGACATTGTTGGATTTATATTACATTCAATGTTTTTAGTTCCTTATTTTTCTTGGAAAATATCTCATTCATCACATCACCAAAATTCAAACAATTTCGAAAAGGATGAAATATGGGTACCAAAAGAAAGAACAGACACAAATATCCTTATAAATTTATTTGATTTTTTTGATTCAAATTTATTGACCATTTCATTAATTATTTCATCGTTATTATTTGGATGGCCATTATATTTATTTTTTAATATTTTTTCCAACAAAAATTATTCAAATTTTTCAATATTTTTAAATAATCATTTCAACCCCTCATCTCCGATATTTAAGAAAAGACATTATAAATTTATTTTAATTTCAAATTTTACTTTGATGATTTTGATTGGTTTTTTAATTTATTTAATTCTTAAATTTGGTTTTTTAAATATTTTATTTTATTATTTTATACCTTATTTATGGTTAAATTCATGGTTAATTTTAATTACATTTTTACAACATACATCTAAAGATATAAAATATTTTGATAATTCAAATTGGAATTTAATGAAAGGATCATTACAAACTATTGACAGAGATTTTGGTATTTTAAATATTTGGTTTCATGGTATAACAAATTATCATGTTTGTCATCATTTCTTTCCAGAAATACCACATTATCATTTAAATGAAGCAACTATTCATTTAAAAAAAGAATTAAAAGAATTCTATAAATTTGATGACACTTTTTTTATATTGGCATTATTTAATGAAGCCTCAAATTGTAGATTTGTTAAAGGAAATAAAATCAAATATTATGTTAAATGAATTAACATTTAACATTTAGTTGTTTTATTTAATATTTCTTTTATAAATTTGATCCTTTTACTGCTAATTCATCTGCTTGTTCATTTCCATAATGTCCTTTATGTCCTTCAATATGTGTAAATTTTACAATTCCTTTCTTTTTTTCTATTAAAAATAATAATTTTTCAATTAAGTCTCGATTTTCAACATTTTTATTTCCTGATGTTTTCCAATCATTTTTAACCCATTTTTTACTCCATCTTTTTAATTTTAATTTATATTTGAATAATTACTCAGTTGCACATTTTATTGTATAAATTGAATCTGTTCTAATTTCAATATCTTCTTCATCAGGTGATATTTCAATTGCTCTTATTGCACCAGTTAATTCAGCTCTTTGATTTGTTGCTTTAAAAATATTATCGTCTAATTTTTCGCTTAAATTTCTTGAGTCTTCCTCACCAAAAAATACTCCAACACCACCTACTGCTCCTTTTTTTCCATTTCCTAAACAAGATCCATCTGTATAAATCTAAATCAATTTTAAAACATGAATTTTTTTACAATCGTAAAATTGTCGTCTTCTTCCAACTTCGCTATTTATTTTAAAAAGATTAAGATCAAACGCTTCTTATTTTCTGCTTTATCATTGTTGTAAGATGAATATTTTCTTTTATTTGACTGTATATTACTTTTTACTTTTTTAAAAGTTGGATTTTTGACAAAAGCATGAGCTTCAATTTTAGAGAGAAAAGATTTATATTTTGCATTTGGAAATCCTTTTACTTGTTGTTCACATTCATTCCAGCTTGAAAATACTCCAATTTTACGACCATTGGCAACAGCATAAAATTTTGAAGACATTTTTGAAAACAAAGAATTCATTTGATTGGTTCATTTCAAAAAAATTAAATTTGTATTTATTGATTCTGTTTCATTTCTTAAACTTAATTTGAGGTATTCCAGATTCAAATAATTTTTTCTTTTTCCATTCATCTCTCAAAGCCAAATTATCACCAAATTTTATTGTATGATCATATTTCCATTTAGGAGTATGAGGTATTTTAAATTTATCCAACAAATAATACAATAAACTCTCACCAACTCTATACAAAAACCAAGTCCATAAAGAATATTTAAAAATTGATTTTGGTATATCCCATGATGTTCCTTTTGAAATAAATTCAGAATATTATTCTTCTTACCAGATGGTCTCAGTGCTCTGGACATGAACAATGAAATTATCCAATTAAATTCATTTTTGGTTTTTCTTATTCAACCTTCTCCAAAAATTGTTTCAAAAATTTGATGTATTCTTGATTTAAATTTGATTCAACTGAACCGTTATATAATAAATTCAAATATCTTTTTGATGGAAGAATTTCCAGTTGGTTCTCCCAATTATCTCGAAAATATTCTGAATAATAAACTTGAACATTTTGAGTTATCTTTTCGTTTTTATAATTAAAAATATCATCTTCTAAATGATAACGATCATAACCATTTTCAAATTTGTCCATCATTATTAAATCTCTTTTTGTAATTTCAATAATAATTCCATGAATACAAATTGATTTTTTCAATATTTTATTTTCAACTTTATTTTTTGGATAAATATTTGCAAATGTTTTGTCGTTTGAATATTCATTACCATAAGTATTAAAAACTTTGAAAAAGTAAAAACGATTTTGATGCAAAATAAACCTAAAATAAAGTTTGGAAGATATACTGGAATGATTTGTATTGGATTTATGTTTCTTTTTATTCTTGTTTCAGAACTCAATATTGCTCCATAAGAAAATAAAAAGTAAGTTTCTGACATTTTGATTGGAGAAAACACATTTCTATTTTTAAATTAATAATCAAAGTTTATTCTGATTTAATAGCTTTGAAATATTTTTCTGAATAGGTGTTTAAAAATGAATTGGATTGAACTAATTTGATCAATTTCTTTCTTGAGTTTTCATAAAATTCAACTAAATCATTTTTGTTTGATTTAAGTTTTGTTTGAGCTGTGTTTTTCAATTCATCATATTTTTGAGATAAATTCAAATTTTCAAAAGTTTCATTTGCATCTTGTACATATTTTTGAACTTCTTCCTTTTCGTAAATTTTTTTTGCTTTTTCGGTTGTATTTTTCCATACTGATTCAAGTTTCAAATATAAGTATTTCAATACTGAAAATGTAATAACGAATGCAACTTGTAAAATGATAACTAAAACACTTTTGACGGAAAAGTTTTCTTTTGTTTTTTCTACTTTTTCTTCTTTTTCTACAATGCTTTTTGTTACAACTTCATCTTCACCATTAACTAATTCATCAAAGTTCAATTCATCTGTTTCTTCATTATTGAGTTCTTCTTCTTGTGATTTGTTTTGGGTATAATCCTCTTGAGTGACTTTGTTTTCTTCATGTGAATGAAATTCTTGAAGAACATCTTCTGGACTCTCTGGTTTTGTTTCTGTTGATTGTTGCTTTGATTCTTTTTTCATTTTTCTGTTCAACTGTGATTGACCAATGAAATCATTTCCATTAAAAACCAAAAAAACGAGAAAATAATTTTCATTTTTTTTTTTGAATTTATTCCAAATCTGTTTACTTATATTTTGACCTATCAGAATCATTTATTGTTCCATTCTCAATTGCATAACTTTTCAAAGATGATTAAAGTAGCTGTTTCTGCACAAAAGAATATAAGAAAAAGAAAATATAAAGAAGTTGAAGATACTACAGAGAAAAGAAAATACTTTATTCAATTTGTCAGTTCTGATGGAGAACAAACAGGTTCAAGTTGTGAAATTCAAAGTGATTTTGATGTCGATAAACTTAATGAATTGGTCAATACTTTTTTATCTAATGATGAAGAAACACCATATTATTTTTATACAAACGGAATTGAAATTGTAAAAACAATACAAGATGCAATTGAACAAGCAAAAGAACCAATTTCTGAAGAAGAAGCTTTAAAAATTATATATTTTCCACAAGCTTTATTCAAAGTCAGACCTGTTACAAGATGTTCTTCTTCTTTACCAGGACACTCTGAAGCAATTTTGAACGTTAAATTTTCACCAGATGGAAAACATTTAGCAAGTGGAAGTGGAGATGCTTCTGTTCGTATTTGGGAACTTACAACAGAAATGCCAACATATACTTTAAAAGGACATACAAGTTGGGTTTTATGTGTTGAATGGTCACCTGATGCAAAGAAAGTAGCATCAGGTGGTAGAGATAATTTGGTCAAAATTTGGGATGCAGAAACTGGAAAAAAAGTTGGAAAACCTTTAAAAGGGCATAAAAAATGGGTTACTGGATTAGCATGGGAACCATTTCATTTAAATCCAAAAAGTAGAAGAGTTGCAAGTTGTTCAAAAGATGGATTAATTTTAGTATGGGATACTATAATGTCAAAACTTGAATTTTCATTAAGTGGACATACAAAAGGTATTTCATCAATTCGTTGGGGAGGTGATGGAAATATTTATTCATGCTCACAAGATTGTAATGTTTCTGTTTGGTCAGTTGAAGATAAAACATTATCAAAAATATTAGTTGGTCATGCTCATTGGGTAAATACAATGTCAATGTCAACAGAATATATTTTGAGACAAGGTGGTTTTGATCATAATTGTGAACCTTTAAAAGAAGATTTAAAAGAATCTCAAAAAGATGCATTGGAAAGATATAATAAAACATTAGGAAAACAACCTGTTAGACTTATCACTGGATCAGATGATTATACACTTTGTTTATGGGAACCTGAAAATTCATCAAAACCAATTGCAAGATTAACTGGTCATCAAGGTGTTGTCAATCAAGTTTCATTTTCACCTGATGGTAGATTAATAGCCAGTGCGTCATTTGATAAATCAATTAAACTTTGGGATGCTGTTACAGGTAAATTTCAAACTACTCTTAGAGGTCATGTTGGTGCTGTTTATCAAATTGGATGGTCAGGAGATTCAAGATTATTAGTTTCAGGATCAAAAGATGCAACTGTAAAAGTTTGGGATGTTAAAACAAGAAAATTACTTTATAATTTACCTGGTCATTTTGATGAAATTTATACAGTGGATTGGTCACCAGATGGTCAATCAGTTGCTTCTGCTGGAAAAGATCGTGTATTAAAAATATGGAAAAAATAAAAATAAAAAACAATCAAAATTTTGTTCACCCAATCATTTCATTTTTTCCATTTTGAGTTTATTTTGAAGAAAAGAATGAAGACGAATTATTTTTTAAAAAATATGAAAAGAAGGTTTAAAATGACAAAAAAACAAAAAGCATACATCACAATATTTGGAATATTTTCTCTTTTTGGTTTGAAATAAAAAATTAAATTAAAAATTAGCAATAAAAAATGCGGTACAATTTCTTTTTTTAAAATCACTAATTTATTGATATATAGTTTCAGGAGGAAACTGAAGAAGAAAAAAAATTAAGAATTCAAAGAGAAGCATATTATGAGATGAAAAGAGAAGAAAAAAAAATGAAAGAAAAATCTTGATTTATAAAATTTTTGATAAATATTTGATAGATTCCTTTTCAAAAACTTCTTCTGAAAATCTTTGTGAAGATAATCTTCCTTGTTTTTGAATTTCTTGATACTTTTCTTTTTCCTTTTCGTATTCACTAAAAATAGAAATCAATACATTTGAATATTCTTGTTCACTTTCAGCTAAAAATCCATCCTTTTCATTTTTAATAATATCTGATAAAGGACCACCTGATTTATGTGCCAATGTTATTAAACCAGCTGCTTGATATTCAACAATACAAATACCAAAATGTTCCATTCTCATTGTATGAATACCAATTAATGATTTTGATAATAATTCAGTTAATCTTTTATTTGATGCATTGATTTCAAATTGAATTCTTGATTCAATATTCAATTCTTTACTTAATTTTTTTAATTCGTTTATTCTTTCTTCATCTTCTGTATCTCTTGATCCTCCTAATAATATTAATTTAACATTTTCATTATTAGTTTGTTTCAAAAAATTTGAAAATGATTTAATTTGTAATTTATGATTTTTCTCAGGTCTAAATTGACCAACAGAAATGATGTTCAAATCTCGATTTTCAATTGGATACGATAACAAATTTTGAACATCAACAGGTGGAAATACTGTATTTATTTCATTACACCACCATATCTAATTCATAAATTTAATAATAAAATTCTTTTTTTTTACTGCTTTGATATGTGATTTTGTCCAATTAGAATTTACCATACAAACATCAACAAAATATCCCATTAATCCATATAACTTTGAAAAGAATTGATAATATCTTTAAATAGTTAAAATACATTTAAATTTTACTTTAATTTAAAAAATGTTTTAGTTTCGCTCTTTGAAATTGAATCATCATTATTATAAGTTGATATTCTATCATTCACTGAATTTAACATATCCTTTTATTTTTTTTTTAATTGTTACTTATATCATTACTGTACTGATAGTTGGATAATGAACATAACATGCAACTTTACACTTTGCTAATAATTTTGCTACTGGAAATGTAAATGACATTCCAATTGTATCAATGAATATATCAGGTGAAAATTTTGATAAAGCTTCCCATCCAACAATTATGGATGCTAAACTTTGAAGTAATAAAGTAAACCTTTGATATCTTTTTGCTTCTAATAAATGTCTCTTTTTTAAAACAACAATTTGAATTTTTCTTTTTAATTCAATATTGAATGTTTTCTAAGAATTGAATTGAATTCTTTTTTTTTTTTTTACTTTTATTTTTTTTGCCACTTCATCAAAACATAAATCATCTCCTGTGTATAAAACAATATCAACTGTTTTGTGATAATTTTGAATTGAATTTATCAAACACCACAGTACTCTTTCACCTCCACCACCTCCATTACCTATTTTTTGAATTTAGTTTTTGAAGTTACTAACTTTTGTATTTTTTAAAAAAAATATATTTTCTATTTTACCTATAAGGATGGAAAATTCCGATGGTAAATTTTTTTGAACTTCTTTTGAAATAAATATGAACAAAATAAAGGTATAATAGAGTCAAAGGAAAAAATACAATTCCAAACAAGTACTTCAACAATGTAAGAAACATTAACCAATCAAAATGAAACTCATGTTTGATTATCAAATTTGAACAAATTTTATTTTTTTTCTTTAAGTTTTTCATGCAATGGTTTAATTGTCAAATATTTTCTCAATTTTATTTCAAGAATTGAGATAATGTATTCAAACACAAAACAAAGAATCAAATGAAGTAATAGATAACCAACCAATTCTAATCTCCATAATAAATTTGGAATTTCAACTAATTGCAAAACAAATCTTGTGTAATAATCAGGAAATAATATGATATACATTCCAAATAGATATGCAAGTCCTAAAAACATGAAATAAAAGACTAAATGAAAATGATTAGACATATTTTTTAATTTTTACAATTTGTAAAAAGAATTTGACGAAATGGACCACCTTGTGAATAAGCAATTGCCATATTTAAAGTTTGTAATTGTTGAACTAAAAACATAATTGTTCCTTCCAAAGTTGCGTCATCTGCCTCACCATTTGGATTCATTATATGTGGTTTGAACCATGATTGATCATGTAAATTGTACCAAATAAAAATTTGAATTCCAAATGAAATTAAAATTTGACCTAAAATTGAAATAATTGTAATGATAGAAAATAAATTAACTGATGGTTTAGCTTTTGTTAATTTTGTTGCTGCTGCTGTATTTCCCATTAATAATGATATTGGAAGAATTAAAAATAAATCAACATAAAGAAAATGCATATCTGCAAATATACTTCTAATATTATATAAAATACATACAGCAGTAAATTGAATCATTGCATACATTGCCATGAATTTAAACATTTGAAATGATGTTAATAATGCACATCTACCCTCTTTAATAACAACAGAAACAGATGAAATATTTTGAATTGAAGAAGTAAATGGTGCAGCAATAGATGCTTCTGCTTCAGATAATGAAACACCAACATGTGCTGATTTCAATGCACCAATATCATTTGCACCATCACCACACATTCCAGTAAAATATTCTAAATCTTCATATGCTTCAACTAATTTCATTTTTTGATCAGGTAACATTCTTGCAAATATTTTACATTTTAAAATTAGTTCATTAAATATTTCATTGGATTCATCTTCAATTTGATAAACTCTTTCAAATGCTTTTCCTGTTATTCCAAGTTCAAATAATCCTTCAATTTCTTTAAATGATTTTTTAACATCTTTATCATTATCAATATTCTTCCAAATAATTAATTGTTTCTTTTCATCCCAATCACCTAAATATAAAGGTCTATTCACATTTACAAGATTACATTCTCTTGATACACATGATGCTGTATAAATATTATCTCCTGTAATCATTACTGATTGAATATTAGCTTTATTTAATTTTGAAATAGTTGGTTTTGTTTCTTTTTTTAATTTATTTTGAAATATTAAAAATCCAACAAATTCAAAATTTTTTTCAATTTTATCTCTTGGTTCTTTTAATAATTCTTCTTCTCTTTCTAATTGTTCGACTCTAAATGCACAAGATAATACTCTATATCCTTTTTTTGCATATTGAATTAAAGATGAATCATAATCATGTGGGATTGATTTTGATTTACAAAATGTTTTCATTTTTTCAGGTGCACCTTTTGAAAATATATATAAACTCTTTTTGTCTTTAACTAAACAACTCATTCTTTGTAATTCAGAAGAGAAATCATATCTTTTTAAAATTGTGTATTCTTCTTCTTTTTGTTCATTTAATGAATTAATTATCATTGTATGATGATCTAATTCTTCATATTTCCAATTGGTTGATTCAAACATTTTTACTTTTTCATTCTTCAATTTAAATATTTCAACTTACTCTCTAAAGGATCACCTATAAATCTATCATTGATTGTTGAAATATTATGACATGTTCCCATCAATTTTGTTATTGTTAAATCACTATATTCTAATAAATTTGGTTGTAAAATTGGTCTTTGAAGAATATCATCAAAATAAGGAACAATTTTAATTAAATCCAATCCATCTTCAGTTAATGTTCCTGTTTTATCAAAACAAATTAAATTTAACATTCCAGCAACATTAATTCTTGGTGGACTAACACAAAATATTCTTTTATCTTTCAATCTCAACATTGCAAATGATGTACCACTTGACATTGCAATAGGTAACTCTGGTGGTACAGATATTGTTATAATATCTAATACTTTTTTGACAACTGTTAAAGTTGTTGATCCTAAACGAATAAGAGTTATTGTTGCATAAATCATTCCTAAAAATCCAAGTATGAACATAAATCCAACAAATTTCAAAGAATCTGTATAAAATTTGAATGTACTTGGTTTTGGATAAATGATTGATAATAGTAATTGTCCTTTTTCAGTTAAAAAACCAGTTCTAACTACTAAACCAAATGTATCTTTTTTTGTTGTTATTACTTCAGATCCAGAAAATAAAGTTACATTTTTTGATGTTTCTAATGAATAAATTTGTGTTTTTTCTTTTGGTAAAGATACTTTTACAACTGGAACTGATTCACCTGTTAACATTGATTCATCAACAACACATTGACCTGATAATAAAATTATATCACAAGGTAAATGAAAATTCTTTGGTATTTTAATAACATCACCTGGTACTAAATCCATTGTATCTAATTTTTTATCAGAAGGTGTAAAAACTTCATCTGATTTTATTCTTGCCATTTCTCTTAAATTTATTAAATTTTTTCTTGTTTGTGAAACAGTTGTAATTGCAGATATAAATGAAATGAATATAATACTTGTTGCATAAATCCAATAATTATCAAAGTACCAAATGATACATGAAATAATTTGAAAAAAATAAAATGGTGTTAATACTTCATCAAAAAATAATCTTAAAAAACTTTTCATTTCAATATCCATTTTATTTTCACCATATATCTCTTTTCTGGTTTTTCTTTCAATACTATCAATTTCTCTTGATGTTTCATGAATTTCAAAATAATTCTTTTTTAAATTCATTTTTACAGGTAAAAATAAATCATCTTTTTCATTGTAGATTAATTTTGTTTTTCGATATTCAATATATCTTATTTCATTTTGTTTATAAACTTTACATAATTCAATTTCAAACGTTAGGTCAGATTCCATCATTATAATTTCTGATTCTTTTGTTTTGGTCATATAGTGAGTCATGTATAAATATAACTTTGGTAACCATTGAAAAAACAAGTAAAATAATCCAAAACTGATGATGCAAAAAAAATAAAATATGAAGTCTCCAAATTTAGACTTTTTGTAGCCTTGAACATTCACAACTGCCTGAAATAAGTTATAATCATTAAATAGTTTATACGTATGTTCCTTCCAATTTCTGGAATTCAAAGTCAAAGATTGACTCTTTATTGCTTCGTAAAAGTGATTTTTCGTCGGTCATTTTGTTTTGACCAATGAAACAACAAGAAAAATGAAAATTGGATTGAATATAATACTATAATAATAACAACAATTATTATCAAATTTCACAAATAACTTTTATTTATTCTCCTAACCAATCGGAGAACATTATACAAGGAAAAATAAAAATCAAGCAAAGGCCTGATGTTTCAATATTTTTCTAACATGGTTGTCAACCCAGATATTCAAGTTTTGAATATTTCAAAAGGTACCAAAAATGATGAAGATGTCAAAAGTGTTGAATTAGCTCAAAAAGTTAACAAACAGATTTTAAAACTATTTTCTTCTCATACATCAGAAGACGGTAAAAGTGTAGATTACAAAGGAATTTCAAATAGTAATGAATATAAAGAATTCGTAGAATCAACAAAATCACTTCAACACATCAAATTAAGTGAGCTTGATGAAAATGAAAGAAAAGTTTTATTTTTAAATCTTTATAACGCATTGACAATACACTCATATGTTGAAAAAGGAATTCCAAAAACATCAACAGAAAAGTTAAATATCATTGCTTCAGTTGGTAAATATATTTTCAATGAAGTCTAACTTTTTATGAAGGATATCAAATCGGAAAATTAGTATTCAGTTTGAATGATATGGAACATGGTGTATTGAGAGGAAATAAAAAACCACCAGCATTCTATTTTGTAAATCCATTATTTAGTGAAACTGACCCACGAATCAAATACGTTTGTAAGTTAGATCCTAGAGTTCATTTTGCTCTTGTTTGTGGATCTAAAGGATGTCCACCTGTTCGTATCTATTCGGAAAAGAATATTGAAAGAGGATTAAACTCTGCTACAGAATTATTCCTTGGTGACCCAAATAACTTTGAAATACAAGAAAAAGTAGTAAGATAAAAAAGTACCAATAATAATAATATATAGGTGTTTTTATCAAAAATATTTGAATGGTACGCAAAAGATTTCGCTATTGATCAACTTTCATTGTTGAATTGGATTTCAAAATATTTAGAAAAAGATCAAAAAGAAAAGTTACAAAATTTAATCAATAACAAGAGTTTTACTATCAAATATAAGACATATGATTGGGATTTAAATGCTTAGAGAATTAAAAATTTTAATTGAAAAAATATTCATCATTGACATTTAAATAATCCACATCTTGTTGATTTTCAAATCCAAAATTATTATATTGTCCTCCATTGTTTAAAGAATACAAATCAGATGATGGTAATTGATCAAATGAGTTTGAGTAAATATTGTTATCTTTTGGTTGTTGATTGAAATGTGGTTTTGGAATATCTCTGAATGTATCTTTTGATAAAAAGTCTTTTCCAAATTTATCTGTAATTCTTGAATCTGATGTTTCTTTTTCATCTTTTTGTTTCTTTGTTTCTTCTTTTTCTTGTTCTCTTTTCTTTTTATCATCAGAAGTTTCACAAATCATTTGATTTTCCCATGAATCACAAACAAGAGATTCTTGTCCATTGTCAAGTAATACTTTTCTAAAATCTTTACAAATTGGTTGAGTTGAACATTTTTTTGAATTCTTTGTTGTGGTTGAAGTTGTTTTTTGATCTTTTGGAATTTGGATTTTTGATACAAATTCATCTGATGGCTTTGAAGGATAATCAACCTTTTTTTGTTCCGGAATCTTGAAATCTGGTTTGGTATAAACTCTATCATTTTGTTGACAAAAACACAGAGAAACAATAAACAATAAAACTACAACTTGTAAAACTTTCATATTATTTTGTTTGAATATTTGATCTATTTTTTGTTGGTTAAATGAAATTCCAAATCTCTTTATTTGGAGTTTTAGACATCAACTTTTTTTCAGTGCATTATTGTTTCTAATTTGTGGATTAATAACCAATCACTTTGTAGTTTAAAAACAAACATAAATGAGTCGATATTACAACCCAAGAGCAAGTTCACCATTCACTTTATTTTTAACAGCTACAATGGCAATTGGTTCTTCTATTTATATATTATGGCCACTGATACAAAAGAAGTAAATCATTTTCAAAAAAAAAAAAACTAATATATTTCTTAAAAGAAATGAGTCCATTGAAACAAAAGAAAAAGAAGAATAACAATTTATTAAGAAATGATACATTGTTTTTTTTCATCATCCATAGTTTCACCATCAACACTTTGTATAAAAAATCCTTTTTTTGAAGTTGATTGACCTTGTTGTTTCATTTTTTCAATTTTATTAAATAAATCATCTTCAAGGTCAATTTCAGATTTTTCTTTTGGAAAAAGATAAAATGGAGAACTGTACAATTGAGAAAAAGAAGTTTCTAATTTCTTTTTTTCTTTTTGTGATAATTTCAATTCATCATCATTCCAATCAATCTCTCCTAATTTACCTGAAATTGAATATAAATTATTGAAGGAATAAGAATCAAATTGAATTTCAACATTCCATGAAAAAATGAATAAATTAGAAAATGAAGTAAATTTTGAATCTGGTTTCATACATTGTTCAGTTCTATGAAATGTATGAATTAATATTTGAATATCTCTTCTTACCTTTCATGAGATACTGATACAAAATCAGGTCTTGATGAACTTTCTCCGTCATGAAATTTAATAAATACATTCCATGGTTGTTTTTTTGAATCTTTATATCTTATTCCTAATGCATCCCATAAAATTTCTGAAAAAAAACCTAAATAACAAATCACAATGGATTGATGACACAACTATTGAAATTGATATTAAAAATTGATTAAAATTTGAAACTTTGAGTATTTTAATAATTGGGTGTTCTTCACCATAAACTGTTAAAAAGAAATTTTCAAGTGATTTTTCTTGTTTCACTTCCCAATTTTCATTGAATACATTTGTTGTTATTAATTTTGGCTCATATTTTTCTGGTTTGGGTTTTGATTCATCAATCAAAATCTCTTCTTTTGTTTGTTTTTTATTTTGTAAATAAAACATCATCAAAGTGTCTTTTATCTTTGTTGAATCAAAAGATGGGTTCAAAAGAAGTGAAATTGTGTTCAAAAAATGTATCAATTTTGAACTATCAGAATCATCTTCATCAATTTGATATGATTCTATTTTGTTAAAAACAAACTCTTCCTCTTTCAAAATAGTTCTATTTGACAAAGTGTAAAAAATAATATTTGAAAAATTTACATGTGTGACAAAAGTCTTCCTATATCTTTACAAACTGGTGTTTTGTTCAAAGGTGATCTCCACATGGTTTTAAAATCTTCTGAGAATTTTTCGCACTCGGCATCAAGTGTTTTTTTTTTGGACATTTTTATTGGTTCGGAAAAAAACGAAATGTTTTATGAAATAATATTTGAGAGATCTGCACTTTATAATCCTTTCAACAATTTCTCTCCTTCTTTGATTATATTTTCATCTAATGGAATTCTTCCGTGACAGAATTTCTGAAATTCATCAGGTGAAACCAAATTATCTAATAATTGTTTTCCAGTAGACGACCCATTTTCCTTTGCTAATTTATAATATTTATAAGCTTGTGCTAAATCTTGATTTACATATAAACCCTTCTCGTACCATAATCCCAATATTATTTGATCTTCAGCATCTCCATCATCTGCTGTTTCTTTGAAAGAATTATATTCATCTTCTGTACATTTTTCGGAAAATAACTTATAATATTTGTAAGCAAGATGATAATTTTGTTCAACTTTTGTTTTTTTTGAATTTTTAAGACAATCCAATCCACTAAACTTTGGATCCATTTTTATATCATCACTGCCTCGTTCGTATAAATATCCTATTGAATTTAATTTATTGATCAATTTTACCTAATAAAAATAATGAAGCAATATCTCCATCAGATATGGCTGATAAGAATAATTTCTCTGCTTCTTTCCAATCACCAATTCTTTTTTCATATTTATCAGCTAATTGTTGTCTACTCCAAATGTCACCCAGTTGATCACCTTCATAAAAACATTTAAATGCTTCCACTTCGTCTTTCTTTATTCCAAAGCCTAAAAATCGTTAATACAAAAAAAAATACCTTTATCATAACAATATCCAAGCAAGCCTGTACATAATGGTGAATTTAATTTCCATCCTTCAAGTGAATATTTGTATCCTTTTGAGTAATCCTTGTTTTTGTTTAAAAAAAATCAAAAAATTTACTTTTGGAAAAGATTTCTTTCCTGTCAAGAAATAAAAAGCACAGAATTCAATAGAACCCAAATCACCTTTCACAGCAGAATCTTCCCATTGCTTTACCACTTCCATTTTTCTTTTTTCTTTAGCCAATCATTTCCTCCTGGTAATAATCCAATTAAATTTTGACAAGTTTCGGTTGTGTTTTCATGAAAAAGATTTCAACACTTTTCACAATACTATTATTTTTGACATTAATTTATTCAGTCTACTGTAAAAATGAAGAAAACCACAATGTTGTGATGGTAGATACAATTTAACTAACATTTATTTAACAAAGGTTGACTCGACTGGAAAAGAAAGTGACATTAACATAGTGGGTGAAAAACATAATGCAACCGTTTCTGATGAGGAACTAGACAAAGCATTTGACGAAAGTGCTGTTGCTGACGAAGATGAAAAAAATGAATCTGGGAAACCAAAATCAAAACAAGAATTAAAAGAAGAGGAAATGTTGAAAAATGCAATCAAAGAAATGGAAGAATCAAATAAAAGGACTCAAAAGTTTGTTAATCAAATGAAAAACAAACAAAAAAATCTACAACCAAAAAAACAAAAAACGACAAAAACAAAACCAAAAGTTATAAAGAAAAACCAAAAACCAAATGTTGTAAAGAAATCAAATAAACAAAAGGATGAATTGGATGCTTTGTTGGACGAAGAAATTAATCGAATTAATAAAAAAAAGAAAACATTTCAAAAGAAGAAAAAAGTTGAAAAAAAACAATCACCAAAAGACAGTCTAAATGATGTTGAAAAGATGAGAAATAAACTTAATGAACTGAAAAAATCAAATTTAGAGGATGAAGATTTCAAAGAAATGGAAAAATTTGAAAAGAAAAAACCATCAAAACAAAAAAGTAAAATAAAAAAAAAGCAGATCAAAAAAGAAATTAAAAAATCAAAAAAAGATGAAAACGAACTATCTTTTGATGATAATGTTGATATGTCAGAGACAAAAAAATCAAAAAAATTGAAACCTCAAAAATCAGTAAAGAAGAAACCTACAGCAACATCAAAAGTAAAAAACAAAAAGAACACTTTGATTGAAAATAATGAGGAAAAATCAATGGATGAAATTTTCAAAAATTATCAAAAAACTACAAACGAAAAAAATAAAAAAACTGAAAGTGTCACTGTGAAAGATTTGTTATTGGATGAAAAAATCAGTCAGTTATCAAAAGATCAATTGGTTGAAAAGTTTAAAGAATTACAAAAGAATTCAATTTTAATGAAAGCTAAATTAGATGTTCAACAAAATTTACTTAAATCTACTCAAAAAAAGAACACATTTGACCAATCAATAAATGGACCTGATCATTTTCCAGGGGATTATGAAGATGGTAAATTTGATGACTCAGACGAAGATTCAAATGAAAAAAAATCGGGAGCACCAGTTCAAAGTGAGCAATTGAAAAATAACGAAAAATTAATGCCAACAGAAAAAGATTCAAAGGAAGAAACAGTAAACTCAGAAGAATTATTTAGTGATGAAAATGATGATTTTGATGAAGACGAAGATGAACCATAAAATTTTTGATCA
The DNA here is from genome assembly GCA_016618085.1 of Neovahlkampfia damariscottae. Lineage (NCBI taxonomy): Eukaryota > Heterolobosea > Selenaionea > Neovahlkampfiida > Neovahlkampfiidae > Neovahlkampfia > Neovahlkampfia damariscottae. The sequence goes on from JABLTG010000026.1 coordinate 90,818, forward strand.
TTCTAAATTTGAGTATTGCATTATTCCGAACCAATCAATTTGTTGTTTGAACTGTCTTCTTTTCGAACTGAAATGAAACTAAAGTTACAATATCAAATAACAATAATATCAACAAAAAACGAAGATACTAAGTCAAACCCGGAGTATTGTGCAGTTTCTTGGAAGAGAGGAAAAAAATTGTAGGCGAAAAAAAAAAATTAAAAATATTGTTGATAGAAGTGGAACAACAAAAAAACAAACTCCACAGGACGATTCAAGATTAGTTGGTACTAGTTATATATTCAACGAAAACTTCACTTTCAACGCTACTTTGGAGTCAAAAATAAGTTTAAAACAAACAACTGAATATAAAACAAAATCGATTGAATTTCATTTGAACGAAGTTGACTCAAATGAAAAAGTAATAAAAATGCTCGGAACTTGTCATTTTGATTTATCAACTGTTATTTCAACAAGAAAAGAAATTGATTTAGAGTTTAAAGAAAAAGTTACGAATATTTTTAAAAAGAATAAATTAAACAAGACACTAAAATTTGTGGTAGTTTCAACTCCTTTGGATGAAGAGTAAAATTAACAAATTTTTTCTAATTCAACCTTTAGAGGAGGTGACTCTTTAATTTCTGATGAAGATGAATCATCTTCTCATTCATATGGTGGACACTCACGTACAAATTCAGAAGATCCAAATTTTGAAACTTTTGATCCAACAGCAAGTGAATCAAAATTAAAAGCTTTTACTTCTTTTCAAGCACCAAAAGAATCAAAAAAAATAAGTGATCCAAAAATTAAAAACGCAACTGTTTCATATAAATCACCAAGAGATTTAAGTCAAATTGATAAATTAAAACAAAATGGAGAACAAAAAAAAAAGAGAGGAAGTTTACTTTCACAATTTTTTAAACAAAATAATGTTTCATCAAGTATACCTTCTACAGATGATACAGATTTAGATTTGACAAAAGATAATCAAACAATGGAAGTAACAACAGAAGAAGATAGATCAGAAGATATTAAAACACCTATAATGGAATCAGAATCATTTGAAATAGAAAATGAAAAAGAGGATGCAATGAAAAAACAAGGAGGATTTAAAAAATCACCTCTTGGAAATTCAAAGAAATTATCATTTGATGAAATTAAAATAACAAAATCATCACCTAATTCACCTCGAGTCATTGCACAATCATCTTCACCAAGGGGTGCACCACCAACACAAACAAATGATGACTTGGAAAAGAGTATTCAAAAAAAGAAGACATTTGGATCATTTTTAAAAAGAAAGAATTCAGAAAATAAAACAGATGTTAATGCATCATTATTGGCTGAAAATTTACAACATGAACAAAAAATTAAAGAATTAGAAAGAGAAAAAGAAAAATTAAAAAGTGAAATTAAAGATTTAGAATTAGAATTAGAAATATTTCAAAAGAGAATAATTGAATTACAAAGTTTAATTTCAAAAAATCAAACTGATCATCAAGATAAAGAAATACAAAAAAATTTAAAAGAAAATGAAAAATTAAAAGAAGAATTAGAGTATTTAAAAGAAGAATTAGAAAAATTAGTTACAAATAAGAATGATGTTGGTGATGGTGTTGGTGATATTGGTAGTAGTAGTAGTAGTGTTGGTATTGACAATCAAAGTACAAATAATAATGAATTAAATGATCAAATTGAAATATTAAAAAGAAAGAATGAAACATTAAATAAAGAATTAAAAATGAAAATTGAAATGAATTTAAATTTTGAAGAGAATTTAAAAAAATCAAAAGAAATTCATCAAAATCAAGAAATCTATTATGAAAAGACAATTAAAGATTTAAAAGAAAATAAAGAAATGATATTAAATCAATTAATGGAAAAAGAATCAGAAATTGAAAATATGAAAGATAAATATTTAAAATTAAAAAAACAAAATATAATATTAATTTCAAATTTAGAAAATGCAAATGAAAATGAAACATTTAATTCCAATTATTTATCAGAATTTATCTCAGAAAAGAAAATATTAGAAATTGAAATAAAAAATAAAAATAAAGAAATTAAAAATTTAAAGAAAGAAAAAGAAGAAATATTAATTTTAAATGAAAAACAAGAAGAATCAAATGAAATTTTAAATTCATTATTTTGGGGTTTAATTTGTTCATTATTTTCAGTTATGGCTTATTCATCAAAATCAGATGATGAATTAACAAAATTTGGTTTAAAATTTTTTATTATTTTTTCATTTATTACATTTACTGGTATTAAATTTTCAAAGAATGAACCTTTAAAAATTAAATCAAATTTAATTCAATTTATTTTTGGAAAATTAAATCTATTGGATAATTTAAACAAATCTATTTTATGGGGTTTTTCTTTAGGATTTTCAATTTTAATTTTTGATAAATTAATATTTAACATATTTTTAAATATTCCTTATTCAAAATCTTCATTTTTAGCTCAAATATCATTTTCAATGCATCAATCCATTGTTGAAGAAATTGGAATTAGATTTTTTTCATCTTCATTTTTATTAAAAATATTTGAACATATTCATAAATTCTCAAAATTTGTAATTCAAAATGAAAAGAATTTTCAAGATTTTCAAATTAGACTTTCGAAATTTATGATCAATTTATTCAAAAAGAAAGAAAATTTAATTTGGTCTTCATTCATTTGTAGCTTTTTGATTTATTTATTTTATAAAATACCTGTTGATTTTGATATTATTTCAACTGTTAATCCAAATATGTCAATATTTCTCACATTGATTTCATTGTTGAGAATTATTGGTTTTAATTCAGTTATTACATTTTTCTACTCAAAAATGATTGTATCAGATGAAAGTATTGAATTAGTCATTCTGTCTCACTTCTTTTTGAATTTCATTTTATATGCTTTTGGGGGTTTGAATCAAATTTAAAAATAAAAAACTTAAATTGTAAAAAAATATTTTAAAATTTATTTATTGCGTTCTCAATATTTAATAATTTTTTTAAAATTGGTTTAACCTTCATACCAATTTGTTGTGACAAATCTGTTTGATTTGCAGGATCTAAATTTTCATATCTGTTTAATAATTCACCATCAATGATATTCCTTTTTGGGTTATGAAGGGAATGAGTCTCAGGTTTGAATAATCTAAATGCTTTTGGATGTAAACCAGCTGTATGATGTAATTGAGTATACATTCTAGATTGTAACATTGAAAGAATTCTATGATCTTTTTCAGAAATTGGAGTGATAACACCAAAGGATCCATCAGATTTTCCAAAAACTGATAATTGACTTTCACATTTTTCATCAATTTTTAATCTAAAGAAATCTCTAATATTACCACCAACATTAAAATCTGATTGTGCAACTAATGATTTTCCACCTAAACTTTCAGAACTATTTGGTGAAAATGTAAAGACTTGAATGTTATTATTCCCATCTGCAACTAGAATACCTAATTGACCTTCATGAACTAAGAATCCAGTAGCTGAAACTTTTAAAGGATTATAATCTCTTGATAAAAATGACAACTATAATATTAAATAATAAATATTTCTTACAGTATTTCCTCTATTCTTTTTCCAATTTAATAATTGAACACTTTTGTATCTATCACCAAATACTAAATATCTTTTGATACTGATCAAACTGGTACAATAAAATTGTGAATCAAAAAATGCAGCTGGATTTAATGAACTATTTGATAAATCAAGATAAAATACAAATATTCTACCACCACTTGCAACTGAAAGATAACCATCCAATTCTGTTATTGCAGTGACAGGTCCTTTCATATCTTTATGAGCAACTAAACTCAAAACACGTTTTGAAGTTCCTTTTGCTTCTAAATCAAAAACTAAAACTCTTCCCCTACAACTAATATCTTCATTTTGAACAAATGCAGTACCAACAACAAGATAAGATGAAAAATTTGATCTTGTTTCATCATCTTCTAAAACTTGAAATTTACAAACTTTCATGATCATTGTATGTTCATGTTTTTCTAATTCAATATGACTCATTTCTTTGTATGTTAAACCATTTAAAAGTTTAATTTCAAATTTGTCTTCAAAAGGAATTGGAAATCTACCAACTTCAGGTAATGGTTCAGGTTCTTCTGTTAAATCAAGAGGTATTCTTGTTGAAGTTGAAAGACAAAATGTTTTTTTTGTTTTATGAAATGCAATTTGATGTGGTGTACAATCTAATTCAATTCTTTTTGTTGGCCAATAAGTATCATAATTTATATCTTTCTTTAAAGTTGAAATTTTGAATAATTCTTTATCACTAAAGTATGTAAATCCTTGTTTAATTGTTGCATTTTGAAATGGTGCAAATGCAATCAAATTTCCTTTGATATTCAATAAATGTGATCGAATATAACTTCTTTCATCAAATAGAAGACATGATTGTTCTCCACAAATAATAACACATTCTTTTCCACCAATAGAATTACATGATATTAAATTTTGATGAAGTGGTGTATCAGAAAATAATTTAGTTGATTCTAATTCTAATATTCTGTCACTCTCTAAATTTTTGTATTTATAATCAATATTAATTTTTGAAAAGTTTGATATTTTTGAACTTTTTCTATAAACTGATAAAGAATCATCACTCATTAAAAACTAAAAATGATTGGTTAAAAACATCCAATTAAAAAACAATACCATTAAATGTTGAACATTTTTAAATTCTTTGATTAAAACTTCTTTAACATATGGATAAATAACAACTTTTTCTTTTAAAGATGAAAATTCTTCTTTTTCTGATGAAATGTTTTTTGATTCAATTTCATTTCTAATTGATTGAGAATTTACAGTATATTTTAAATTAATAAATGATAAACTCAAAGTATTTAAATTATAAATTTCAAATGCACCCGATGACCAAGTTACAATTAAATATGTTTCATCATTTTCTTTGAATAAACTTGATGATGTAATTCTACCAAAACCTTTTGATAATTTAACATCAATTGAATTGATTGATTTCTTTGTAATTTCAAATAAATTGATTGTACCATCATTATATAATAATAAAATGAAAGGGTCAAGAATCGATGAAAAATGAATTTCATTGGTTAATTCTTTTTCAAATTTTAATTTTTCTTTTTCTAAAATTCTAATTTTTGATAAACAAATTTGAACAGAATAACGACCATTTAAAATATTTGATGCATTTAAAGTCCTTTCTTTCAAAATAAAATCGGAACTTTTCAAAGGAGATAAACCTTCTGATATTTTATAAATTTGAGTTGAATTTGATAAACTCATAATCAAATAAGAATCATTTAAATGTTTAAAATTTGGTAATTTAGTATCATTATATTTTAATGTAAATAATTGTTTTACATCTTTTACATCAATTTTAATTACTTCTTCTGGTTCAATTGATCTTTTTAAAAAATTTAAAGATCCATTTGAACCATAACCACTACATCCAACTAATTCTAATTGGTCATTTGAAGTATTTGGTGATTCTACAACTGTAAAGGATGAAATAGGTCCAAAATTTAAAAATGAATCAATATTTTGAAATTCATATTCATATTCTAATAATTTCTTTTCGCTTATACTTTCTTTGAATAAATTTTTTTCGTCATCTTCATTTTCTTCTTCTTCTTCCTCTAATTGTTTTAAGTAATCTAATGATTCAGAAAAATCTTCGTTTTCAATTTTTCTTTTCTTTTGTTCAGGTTCTTCTTTTTTTATTTCTTTTTCTATTTCTTCATTTTTATTTGTTTCTTTAATTTTCAAGACTTTTGAATTAGTCAAAATTGATCCAAGAAATAATAAATTTTCTGAAAATAAACACATCTAATATTCTAATTTAATAATTTTTTGAGTCACTTACACAAGATGATTCAATTTGAGTTGATACTTTTTTTAAAATCATTTTGTTCAAAACTCTATTTTCCATTGATAAATTTAAAACATATAAATCATTTTCAATTGATAATAAAATTCTTTCTTTTGATAGAAATGTATATGAATTTGCATCCAATGAAAGTGCTTCTTCTGATTTATCCAATGTTATTGGTAAATTTGATTCAGAATATTTAATAAAATCATTAAATGATATTCCATAAGTTAGTCTTTGATTTACATGTAATATTGAATCATATGATAAAACAAGAGCACCTCCAAATGGATCAGATAATGGTATTAGTTGATATGCTTCATTTGGTAAATTCTTAACTGTCCAAATAACCGGATAATGACCTCTTACAACATCTAATGATATAGCTGTAACAGTACATGTGTTACTTTTTAAAAGAATTCTTGAAGAGCATGTCTTTTCAGTTTCATGTAAAATTAATAAAGTTGGTTCATAATAGCCATGTAAAAAACAATAGTCTTTGATATTTTGTAACCCAATTTCTTTTAAATCAATAATCATTTGTCTTTTAAAATAATTAAAATTTTGTTTTCTTATTACTTCATTATTGGAACTTCTTTTTCTTTTTTTTGTTTTCCAAGTTCAATTTCTAATGTATCTTGTTTAAATGGTAAAATAACCAATTTAAAGTCATAAATTAATAAAGCAGCGCATCTCTTTCTTGGTTCAAGTTTTATGGTTGGTTTTGAGCTAAAAACCAAACAACCTTCTTTTAAAAAATCATCTTCTAAATAATGTAAACAAATAGTTTTTAAATCATTCGTTTCAATATCAAAATCAACACATGATACTTTTCCTTCTTTGAAACTCATCAACAAGGAGTCTCTTTTATTTTCTGGAAATTTGACTGGACAAATAGATTCAATGTTTCCATTTAATTCAAATATATTTTGTAAATATAACTGTTCTCCTTTTTCTTGGTCATTCTAAAATAGTTATTTTATTTTTTTTTATTTTTTACTTTGACCAAATAAACTTCAAGTAAATTTGATTTTGATATTATCAAATTAGTTTCTGATTCATCCGTAAAGTTTGATTTGACACAGTTTTGTACTGCTGTTGGTGGAGTCAGGTTTTTACAATACGCAAAAAAAGACATGAAAAATTGAAAAACGTTTTATTGGTGGAAAATAAATAAGTTAAAAATGCTGAAAAAAAAATTATTTGTTTCATTTCATTTCAATAATTTTACTGAATGGTTTCTTTGAGTCTTCTGCAAGTTTATCATAAAAATCTTCTCTATTTATAGCTAATGGGTTGTACACTTCTTTTGAATAATTTGATCCGTATTGTTCAATTTCAAAATGTTGAATAATCTATTTGAAATTATTTAGAAATGATAAAATCCAATACATTTTCTAATATTTTGGGATTTGAGAACTCCTTTTGTTTTTTTAAATTTTCATTAAAATTTAATCCAGTTTTCTTCTTTTCCAAGTACTGTTTAATTTTTTGTTGAACTTCATCTTCTTTTGAATTCATGTTTTGCTTCAAGATTTGTTTTAAGCCTCTATGAATTTGATTGGTTCAATAACCTCAAACAAAAAATGAGTGAAAGAACAGAAACAAGTTGTCATGATGAACATCACCATCATCACGGTCATTCACATGATGATGATGACCATCAATTAAAATATGCGATGGAAGAAACCTTATATCCTTCAATAGATACATTAAAATTAACTTGTTTGAATGAACATAAAAGAGGATGTGGAAAAACTGTACGAATTATTGAATTTTAATTTTTAAAAGGTTTTTAAACCATGGGACAAAAGATTAAGTTCAGAAGATTTCGTAAAATCAGGAGTTGATACCGAACTTTTATTTTATGTTCCTTTTACTGCAGCTGTACAACCAAAATCAATAATTATTGTTGGAACTGATGATGGATCTGCTCCAGTAAATTATTTTCAATTTTAATTTTTCGTTTAGGATGAACTCAAACTTTACAAAAACAAAGATAACCTTGATTTTTCCAATATTGAATCAGCAAAACCTGAACAAATATTAAAATTAAATGTTGATACTGATGCTACATTGGAATATAATTTAAGAGCTTCAAAATTCTTAAATACAAATTCATTGGTTCTGTATTTTCCAACAAACTTTGGTGCAAAAAAAACAAAAATAGATTACATTGGACTCAAAGGAGTAGCAACAAAAAATAAAAGACAAATCATTGAAACTGTGTATGAATCAAAACCTCAAATGAAAGATCATAAAATTAAAGAAGATTTTGGAGCAAGTAAATCAATTCAATAAATAAGTTTATTTGAATTTTGATATTTTGTTTTTATATTCAGAAATCTATTGAAACAATAAATTTTATTTCTTCTTTTTGATTGGACAAATCTACTTGATGACTTCAATTCCAACCGCACTAAAGACTATTACACCTTACATACAAAGGGCAAATGAGTTAACTGATAAAGCTCCAATGGTAGCTTATTATTGTAACAATTGAAATAAAATTAATTTTTAAAAAATATTTTAGGTAGAAGTTACGCTTTAGAACTTGGTATAGGTTTAGCAAAGGATGAAGAATCAAAAAAATAGTAAAAATAATTCATTTTAAACTTGTGAAATAGTTTAATTTCAATGATGGACCGATTGGAAAACGATAAAAAAGCTTTGAATCCAAACCCTGACGAAGGAAAAGCAGTTGTAGAAATTTTTGCTCTGAAAATGTTTAAAAAAGCTGATGATGGTGATAGAGCAGGAAATTATACAGCTTCTATTGCGAAACTTTATTATGCTTCTTCCATTTTAATGCAAGCAACAAAACAATTTGGAGAGATGAGTGAAGACATTGATGAAAAATTACAATACGCAAAATGGAGAGCAGCAGAAATATCAAAATCACTTAAAACAGGTATCCCACCTACAGCTCCTCCAGGAAGTGAAGAACCTCAACAAGAAGATGATTTCAATCCTATTTCTCAACAAGAGCATGTAGATGAAGCATTTTCTAAACAAATATTTGAAAAGAAACAAAATTCATTTAATGACCCATTTTTTAGTAATGACCATCAACAAACACAACCACAAACAACAAAAGAAGAAGATGACTTTTTTTCTTCTGTACAACCACCACAAAGTCAACAAAATAATGATTTTTTTGATGTTAATCCTCAACAAGATTCAGGTTTTAATGATGATTTCTTTGGTTCTGCTCAACCTGATAATGAATCAAAAGATGTTCCAAAAGACACTCCAAAATTTCCACCAAAAAATGAAAAACCACTTTCACCACCAAAAAGTAATTTTAATGATGACTTCTTCAGTGGTATTCAACCACCACAAAATGATGTTCAACCAAAAGATGATTTCTTTGGTAGTGTGAAACCAAATAATCAAAATTTTGAACAACCAAAAGAATCAAAAACTACACCACAACTACCATTTCAACCAACAAATGTTCAACCTGTTGCTCAGAATTCACAATCAATAGTTCAACAAGAATTTGTTTTGAAAAGACACAATATCCCTAATGAAGACGCTTCTATGGATGATATATTGAAGGCTCAAAAATATGCCAAATATGTAGTATCATCTCTGCAATTTCCAGATGTACCTACTGCAGTCAAATATTTGGAAGATGCTTTGGCTCTTTTGGTAAAAAAATAAAACTTTGATTCAAAAATTAACTTTTTTTTTTTGCTCATCACTACAAAATACTGCTCAAACAATTGAAAGTTTCAATTGCTTCTTTGGGTTCTCTTCAAATTGAGATTTGAATTTTATCTATTTATAGAGCTGAAGTTCATTGATTGGTTCAATCTTGCAAAACAAAATGAACACATACTGGCAACAAGTCTTTGGAAATGTTGAAAAATACCACATAGAACTGAACTCCAAAACTGAAAAGACTCCTATTCCAGAAAAGCTCTATTCACCTATCAAGTACACCTTAAATCAACAGTTGAAGTTGATTCTTGAAAAAGATTGTAATCTTCTTTATGTTGTACAACTGGTAAACTCAAAAACAAATGAAGAGATTTTCAAAAATGGAAAAAGAGTCTTACAAGGATGTCAAAGTTACAATACACTAATCTATGATGGTTCAACTGACGACTTCACAGCAAAAGAAAAGCTTCAAATAACAGACTGTACTTATCATCATGGTGCAAAGTTTGTACTTAAGATAAGTTACTTTATCTCAGTGGATATCATTAATCCTATTGCTGTTATTGCTTCACCACCATTTGATGTTTATGCCAGAAAACCAACTGCAACAGAAAAAAAAAGAAAAAGAGAAACAAATGAAGAAACAAAAGATGGAAAGAGATTAACTACAAAAAAGAATAATCTGGAAAAGTTTCGCTCACTTCTTGATGAACTTGTCAAATGCAAGGAAGGTTTATCACAAGAAGAAAAAACTATTGCTATTGATGAACTCAAAATGAGAATTGAACCAATTGATGATACTCTTTATTTTGAAGACGTTTTTACAAACTTGGAATTCGAATCACTCCTCGAATAAACTCAACAAAAAGAAACAAAAAGAAAATTCAAACAAAAAGAAAAAAAAGAAACAAAAATTACAAAATTTACAAAAAGAAACAAAAATCAAAATAACAAAAAAAAAGAAAAGAAAACAAAAATTACTTCGACCATTACCTCTGTTCTGACAGAAGAAAAACAGGAATAATAATTAAAATAACTGTTGAATATGCTTTGACAGTTTCTGTTGAACGCAGAAGTTCACAGGTGAAGGAATCGACGACAATTATGGAGGAAGAATAATTTTTGGCCACAATGGTCATCAAGGGTACAGCTTGTCTGGAAGTATAAAAATAAGCGTCTTGGTGCAACGCGAATTCAAAAAGGAATTCTAGTGAAGATGGAGAAAACAATATTTGTTGCTTCAAAGAATGAAGAACAACAAGCAAAGGTCTGGTAAATATTAGGAATGCGTTGAAATTCTTGTTGGAATTTCAAAGGTTTGTTGAACAATTGTTCATTAAAAAAAGGTGAGAAAGAGAACAGAAAGGTAACAATATTTATTTTTTTTTTACATTTGATTTTTCCTGGTTGAAAGGAAATACCATTTTTTGAATTCAACATTATTGATTAGTAAGCTTTCATGTTAATCCCTCATTATTTTTCAGTTCAATTCAAATGTTGAATTCAAAATTCGGAATGAAACGGAATTTATAGAGTGCTAAAAATAACTAAAAAATTAGCGGTTAGTTAATTGACCAATTAGACATTTAGTTATTTTTAGATTTCCTTGTTTCAGATTCTTCTATTTATATTGGTTTTCTTTTGCTTGAATATTCAAATTGAAAAACATTGCACATGACAAAACGTGAAAGTTCACCTGAAGAACCAAGTTTACTTCAAATTAACAAAAATAATGTCGTAGAAATAAGTTGTAGATGTTGTGACTACAAAGTTAAAGATTATAGCAATAAACATTGTATAAAATGTGGAGGTGCTTTAGAATGGTTATGTAAATGTGGTGCAAGAAGAAGTTATTCAAATTTATCAGTTCACTCATGCGCGAAAACAAGTAAAAGACAAAAATTAAAAGAAAAATTTGCTGCAAAAAAGAAATTAGTCAAGGAAAGAATTCAACAAGAAATTGTGAAACCAACAACTGAAATTAATTTAATTAAATTATCACCACCAAGAGTAGTAAACATGGAAAAAGAACATAGTCCAATAGATACTTCAAAACTTGATGTAATGAAAATTGAAAATTTATTATCTGCTGAAGAGTAGGATTTTAATCAGAATCATCATCTGATGAAGAAACAATTCTACCTACATCCTCACCATCTTCAATTGCACCAAGTGGAGAAGGTTCATCTCCCATACTTTAAAAATGTAAAATAAAATTATTTGGACTTACTCTAATAAATTTGGATCCAAACCTTCTGCAATCATTTTGTCTTTAATTGATACATCAGGAACACCAACTCTTAACATTTTAAAATAAACACTCAACCTTGGATCATTTTTACATAACAGAACATTTTCATCAACTTGTGGAGGAGGTGGTGATGGAGCATCATCAGTATCATTTACCTCAGGTACTGTTTCAGTGGTTGTCTATTTTTTAGTTAATAGTTAGTTACTTGTGTTACAGTTTCATTTGTTTCATTTGTGGTTGGAAGAGTGCTACTTATAGTCGTTGGAGTCTGTGATTCTAAACCTTCAATAGAATTTAATTTTGATTCTAAAATTTCTAGTGTTGTTTCTAATCGATTCAAGTCATCTCCAACTTGATTAAGTTTGTCCTCACAATTTACCGCAAATTTATTCATCATTTCTGTTGTGCTTACAACAAAAGCACTCACCAAATCTAGTGTTTGACGAAAAGGTATTGACCTGGTGTCTTCTAAATCTTTCTTATTTAAATTTTTTTTGGAAGGTTTTGTCTCGTTCATATTTTTTGATTCGTTGATTTTCTTCCAAAATTTAAAAAATTATTTTAAAAAATAGTTTTGATTTTGAAGTGAAATTATTTATTGACAATATTTATTTCTATAATTATATTGGAGTCTTTTTAAGATTTTCCTCCATAATCTTTTTCAAGTTCTGATGACTGAACAATGTCAAGTAATTCTTTTTTGTTTGAAAATTTAACTTTTTGTTTAACTTCATCAATTAGTCCAACAGAAATCAAATTCCAAAAAGTTGAAATCGAATTTGGATAATTTACAACATGAACGGAACCTAATGTCTCTGGAAAATGATTTTGAAATATTGAAATACCAACTCAAACCAACCAACATCCACATTTAATAATGATACATTCTAAATAAAAAAAATAAATTAAAAATTTGAAAAACAAACTGATAAATCAATAATGTAAGTTAATTTTTTTGAACTTGATAATTTCATTGCTTTTAAGTTTATATGAGCTAAATATTTCAATTTTTGAATATCATTAATTTTTGATAGTTTTTTTGTACTAAGTTTCAAATATATTACTGGTCTCTTTTTCTTATCAAAACCATTGATGTACAACATTTCTAATTTATAAGCTTTAATAAATAGTTTACCTGACAATGATAGATTAACATCTTTTATTTGTTAATTCTTTTCAATATTTCAAGTTACCATTTTCTTCAAAAAGTTTAATTTCCCTTATCCATAGAATTGTCTTCATTAACCTTGAATGCTTCATTTACATCCATTTTTTCAGAATTTAAATATCTTTTAAAAAAATTAAAAGAAATTTATTTTGCAACCTTTTAAAAGTTAAATTATTTTCACAAAATTCAATTTCTTTTTTATCAAAAATTATATCTTTAAACTCTTCAAATTCTTCAATAATTTCAATAGAATCATTTGGTTTTGTGTTTGTATGAATTTTTAAAACGTTCTCACCAAAACTTTTATATAAAAATTCTTTTTCTTCTTCTTGTCTTTTCACTTGTACAAAATCATTATCAACCACAGTAATAGGTAAAGAACATGATCTATCACTTGTTTTTTTTTGTAGAGATTTGTTCAACTTCATTGTTAATTTTGTTGTTTGTGTTTATCCAATCAAAATATTTTATTCTTTTTCTTCTCTTAATTTAATGTAATCAATAATTTCTCTATTTTCTAATATTCTTCTTTTTGATATATTTGATAATCCAAATTCTAACATTGCCTTTCCCAATTCCTTTGAATTAACAAAATAAAATTTTCTTAATTGTTTAAAGAATAAAATGTTATAAAATTTTTTGACATTTTCATTTTCAAATATAATTTTATCATCCTTTAAATCATAAATAAACCCAGGTTTAAAGATATTCAAATTTTTGAACTTTAATTTTCTTAAAAACTCTTCTGATTCTTCAAAATTAAATTCTGATTCTTTTGATAAATAATTTCTCAATTTTGTTGATTTTTCACTTTGAAAGTTAAATGATAATTCTTCATCATTATTATCATTCAAAATTTGTGCAAAATTTTTGAATTTTTCAATTGAATCTTTTTTTAATTCATCTTCTGAATAGAAACAAATATCTTTTGATTTGAATTCTTCTTCAATAGGTTTTAAATTTAAAAAATCATCATGTTGTATTTGTCTAAACTTTGGATTGAGAATATCAATTTTTTTTGATGAAATTAATGTAACTGAAGCAACTTCAGAATTTTTTATGGCTTCTTTGATTATTTGATAATTTATTTTTGAATTTCCATTTAAAATTACATTTTTTGTATTTTGAACAATTTGAGTTTTTGTTATTACTTCAAAAGGATCAACGTGTTTGAGTATTTCCATTGGATGATTCTTCTGATTGGTTAAAATATTTTAGGGAAAAACTAAAATTTATTGATATTTTCAGATATTTCATCAATAAATAAATTATATTTTTCATTCCACATTGTAAACAAATCATCTTTTTCTTTTTCATTTAAACCACTATATTCTATTGAATTCATTGCCAATTTTTTCATTGATTTAAAATTCAAATTCCAATAAATTAAAGCAGCATAAAAATCATGAGTAACACCAGAATATCCAAATGATGCAGGATCGTCTGGACTCAAAACTATAGGAATTGAATTTGATAGATATCCTATTCAAATTTAATTAGTTAATATCTTACCAATGGCAGGATGATTTCTTAAATCATGAATATAACCTAATGTACTATTTGATATAGGACATATTTCTAAACAAATATTCTTTTTTTTAATCAAATCATAGAGTACAGGATATCTGAATAAATTGTATCCATGACCAATTCTGATTGATCCATCAAGTAAAACTAAATCAAATAAATTTTCAACTTAAAAAAAAAAGAATTACATATTATTAGAAAAAAAGAATTACCTGGCCAAACAGATTCTCCACCATGCTAAGTTTTTAAAAATTAGACCAATGATATTACAAATCTAAATTTGAAATCAATTCCTTCTTTTTTTGCTTTTCTTCTTATTTTTAATGCATCTTTAATGTAATGTTTTGTATCAAATGCATTTTTATGATCTTCTTGACCAACAAGATCAAATCCGACAATAAAATCTTTAAATTTTTTTTGTAAATCAATGGACTGATTCATATGCTTTTTAACATTATTTGTATCAAATACTCTATAATGTTCATCAATTAATTTCATTCCCAAAAAATTTGATTTATTTTTTTCGACAAATTCTTGGTTCAATTTAAAGAATTCACCAACATGTTCTTCCTTTGAATATTTCTTTTCTAAGTCATATAAATTACCTAAAGGAACATTAGTCTCAAGATATTGAACATTATCTTCAACCAATGAATTCATTACTTCATTAAAAACTTCTTTGAAAACAGGTTTGTACCATTTCAAATCATCTGTCATGAAAAATGTATTTTGAAATTTGATCCATCTTGAATTTGGATCACCAATACAATCTTCTTTTGTTAATGTCCAATTATTTATTAAATCTTTGTTGAAGTTTTCGACATTGGATGATTTATTCCTTAATTCTTGAAGTGATTCAAATCCTTCAGGTTTTTTGTCTATCGGAAAATATTTGATTTGATTTTTGACAAAATGTGGGTTTGAAATATTCATAAAACACTTTAAAATTGATTAAATTAGTCTTTTGTAGTTGGTTTTGTGTTACTTCTTTTTGATTTGTCAAATTATTTACTAAATTGTCGACATTTGGCATGGCTAAGAAATGTGAATGTAATATTGAACCCTATATTATTAATTAAATCGATGGAAACTTTTGGAAATTTTTTCAATAATTTGAAAATTGATGATTGTTCAATTTTTGGTTTTCTTTCAAAAAAATTAATTTCAGAAGGATAATAGAATTCCTTTTTTCCTTGTTCTATTTCTTCTTTTATCAATTTATCAAACAAATTGCTCACCTAATTGTTAAGACCATGTAATTTTTTTTTACTTTTTGTTCTTTTGGAGACAGTTTAACCTTTGATTCAAATCTTAATTCATTTGATTTTTCAATTAACTTTTCTCTTTTTGAAAAGTAATTGTAGCTTCTTTGAATGGTTATTCGTTTTTTTTGGAGCAATGAATTCATGATCAAAATGATTGGATAGGAGTCTGCTTTGAATAAAAAATCTTTTTGTTGAGTACATTCAAACTTTATTGAAATTACTAAAAATTGTCAATTTGGAATTTGTTTTTTGATTTAATTTCAGATAGTTTTTGGGTATGATAAATTTGAAGTAACTTTGGTAAAAATTCAACTTCTTCTCTAAGGGTATAAAACAATTGTTGATCACGAAAAGGTTGATCACAATTTACTGAATCAAAGGCTTTTAATTGACGAATAGATTCTCCAAGAACTGTTGCACCATATCTATCTAAATTTAAATCAGAATAATTCTTCAAAATCCAATCAATCACTTCATTACCTGCAAATACGTCTTTTAATATTCTGAACTTGTGAATTCTATTTTTGATAGTAACATAATTTTCACTGTGCTTCCCAAATGCTGTGTCATAAAATTTTTTCACAAAAATAGCGTCATTCACTGATGCATGAACTTTCTTGAAAATAACAAACTTCTTTGTCATTTCTGTCGTAAATTCTTCATTGGAATCTTCGAAATTTTGAGAAGTGAATTTGAATATTTCCTTATTATCGGATATATTTCTATCTGGAATGGAATTATGTTCTATAACACCAATATCAACTAAACATTGTAAATTTAACAAAATTTCTTCTGAATTCATTTTTGGAAATGAATTTTGTTTTGAGTTCCACAATTCAATCGCATCAATTCCTTCACAGATCACAAAGCTGGATAATTTTCCCATCTTCAATTTTACAATACCTCTACTAATCATAAAATCAATGATATCTGATAAAAATTGTTTAAACTTTTGTTAAAATTAACTATTCACTTACTTCATCATTTTTCAATTTTATGATGAAAAAATCTCTCTTCCATATTGATAAATATTTTGAAGAATTTTGATTGAAGTTGAAATTTTGATTTTTTATTGAATCTTCTTCAAGAATTGGACTATCTAAAGGGGTATCAACAGAAGAATGTCTATTAGCAAACATTGTTTTTGTTCTTGGACTGTTTCTCAATTCTCTTGGTGATTTTGATTTTGGTGTTAAATCTTCTTTGATAGTTGTCAGATGTGAATATTCTTGTAATTGTGCTTTGACTTCTTTAACATTGAAAAGATCTTGAAAATTTTTGATAAAATATTTCATCAATAATTTTGATTTTTCTGATAAATCTAAATAATTTTTTATAGCTAAATTGCTGCCTTTAACAAGTCCTGTTTTTTTTAAATCCAATCTGGTTAAATTGATTGAAAACAATAATGCTAAATGTTCAGTGCTTGTTTGGTTAATTGAATTATTTGAGTAAATGTCATATAAAAAAGCTAATAACAGACCAAGTGATCTATATTTTTCATCAAACAAATCAGTTTTTATCATTTTTTTAAATTTCGAATTTCGTTCAGACCTTTCAAGATTTTCATCTATTTTTTTAATAATTTTTTTCTACCTTCCAGGTATTTGATATATTCTGTTATATCATCAAAAAGTGGTTTTCTTGAGTCATGAAAAATTCTTTTCAACAATTCACATACCAGGTCAAAGTCTCTTTCTTTGCACTGAAATTATTGTTAAATGAAGAAAAAAATACTGAAGAGAATCTAAAATCATCTTTTTGTGTTTTAGAAATTAATTCATCAACTTGTGTCATTTTTTGTGGCATTTTGAAAATTCCAACTTTTTTTGAAGCCTCTGTTTATATTAATAAGAATAATATCAAAATATCAAACCATATTCTTTCAACCAGTTGATGATTTTACATTGAATAATTATTGTTTCTTCTGAGATTTCTCGACCAAAAATTGCGAACCTCATGTTTGCAAAAAGAAGAAGAAACAAAGAATTTGATTGGATGTCCAACAGAAGAACAAAAATAGAATAATATTTTGTGGAATTAGAAATTTTTATTTTTTGGAAACTCAATTACGACTGCTTCATTAAAAGGTGTAGAATATATGAAGCATTGAAGAATTAATGAATGTAGTGGATTTTTCATTTGAATGTTCAATATGTGACGAACCACCTGGCAAAAATTAATAAAAATAAATCAAACATGATGTGTGGTGATGTCCAAATATATGATATCTTGGTTTTACCTTCATGACTTTATCCAACAAATTTTTACAACCATTATTTCCATCACAAAAACCAAAAGGCATTCCATGAGTAATCAAAACATCAATATCATTTGGAATCAATTCTAACTATTCCTTTAATTCATTTGAATTTCGGTTTTTTTGAAATGCACGATTTTGTGATTTCCAAGTTAACGAAATTGGTGATCCAAAGAATCTGACACCTTCAATCACAGCTGAATTATTCTTTGACTTTTCGTGCTTTTCGTTATTTTAAATATTAGTTTTGTCGATTTTCATTTGGAATGGGTTATTTTCATCCTAAAGCAACAGACATTCCTGAATTATCACAACAAGATACTTGCGAAGTTCAAATGAAAAATTTCGGAAAAATTTGGAAAGAACAAAAGAAGAAATCACTTTTAACGAACTCTTTTGAAAAATAATATTTGGAGAATAGTGGAATCTGGAATAATTTGCTTTACAGTACTTTTAATTCAAATAACAACACCTATTTTGCTCAATAATTTTTTCAAATTTCTTTCAGATGCATTCAATGGATGGAACTGGTCAAATATCAATAGGTATCGAGTTAGCTTGCTCAATTTTCTTTCTTTCTTTGCTCAAAATCACTCTGGAATGTCAATATTTTTTGTAATATTAATATTACTAAAGAAAAGTGTTCTCGGAAGAAGTGATGTCAGAATTAAAAATGGATTGAAATCACCTCAATATCAAGAATTTATTGAAATTATTTTAACGCAAGAGAATCCATATTAGCAACACCTGAAGCAACACCACCATCTTCATGATGTTCTAATTTTGTTCTCAATAAATATCCAGCGTATTCATTTAAAATGATTTTTTTTTCATCACCCAAGAAAGTACCAAAAATACCTAATTCACTGACAGATTTACCAGATATAATATTTCCTTCTCTTAACATCATTGAATCAAATGGTAATGGTTTAATTTTTTGCATTAAAATATACTCTTTTCTTTGTTCGTTTGTGATTGTTTCTAAGAATTTCTTCATTGCATCACCGTGAACTAAATTACCACCACCTTCTCTTTGAGGTTTTACAACATATAAATCAGTATTCTTAATTGCTTTTTCAATCATTTCATCATTATTTTCTAAATCCCAAATTCCAGTGAAAACTTCTTTTAAAAGAGCACCTTCTTCTTTTGTGACATACTTTTCTAATAAATCTGTTTTTGTTAATAATTGTTGTATTTTTTTTGTTCCACATAATTGATATGCAATTGAAGGACATTTAATAGCAGTTGATCTTTCAATCATTAATCTTGACTTCCATTCATTATCAGTTGGATAATCATTTGGTGTATATCCGGCTCTAAAATAGAAAACACTAATCACTTTTCCATTAAATGTAATTTCATTTGTTTCTGAATTCATTTCACATTTTTCAAGAATTTCTTTGAATGTTAATCTTTGAACTTGAAGTTGATATTTTTCCCATAAGTAATGTTCTAAATGTTTTTGATCTCCAATATTTCTTTCATGTTCTTGAATAACAAAAATAACAATATCACTTTAAAAATTGTTAAAAAATTATTCAAATAGAAAACCCTTTTCCAAATGAGTCATGTGCCACTTTAATTGAATCTGGTACATCATTATATGAATTTGATAATTCAATTTGATGATTTTCATACATTTTATTGATACATGGAAATCTTTCAGTGATATATTTGTGAAGTTGATTAGTTTTTGATGACATTGATCCAAATCCAGAAGAAATCATATTAATTTCAACTTGATATGGGATATGAACATCTTCATTTTTATCATAATGAAACATATAATCAGATCTATGAATTCCAAGATATTTCTTTTGTTTTATACCTTCTTTTTGGATAGTTTCATAAATGTTTAATAAATTTTTGAGAAATTCATCTGACGCAGCAGCACTTTCATGTTTTTAATATTTTCTTTTTTTCTTACTCTTTTAAACTTGAATGAATAAAATCAAAATCTCTAGCAACTCTATCACGACATAAAGACATGATTGGCATGATTAATTTCAATTTCTCAAATGTTTTACGGTTCAACTTTGAAGGAAACATCGTTGTTGGAAGGGCTATATATAAATGGTTCGAATCTGTTTCGTTTTTTGGTGCTTTCATTATTATTCTATTTAAATAGTGAGTTATTAATATGAATTTTTGTACCCATTTGTAAGTTCATAACTTTCAATTGCTTCACACAATTCTTCTAACTCTGTTGTTGTAAAAATTTTCATTTCTTGTTTGACCAATAAGAACAACTCCGCATCTTGAATGAAAAGAAAAAAAGAAATCGAAGGAAAAAAAATTTCACCAAAAAAAGTAAAGATTGATGAAAATGTAATGGTTGATTTGGAAAATCAATCAAAAAAAGCAATTAAACAAGTGTTGGATAAAAAGAAAAAAAAAGAAAACGAACAACAAGAAGAAGATGATGTTTTTAAGAGCATTTCAGAAGATGAAGATGAAATTTTTGAGGATGTAGATACTAATAATTCGGAGATCATGGAAGAGGAAGAATTGATTATTGACATGGAAGCAACTGAGAAAAAACCAAAAAAAAGAAAAGGTTCCAGTGCTCCAAGAAGGACTAAATTGGATGAATTTATCACTGTCAATGTTTATAAGTTGTTTTTGATTAAAAAACTGAAAAAAATGGTCAATCTTCATCAACAAATGGAAAATGAAGAAATTCGTGTAATTTTTGGAAAAACATCATTTTAATTTTTAGGGAATCTTGTTCTCTATTTTACCAAAAGAACTCCATTTTATGTCAGACTCAAAAAAGGATTTAAAGAAAATTCACTCGTGGATGTTTGAACATTTTGAATTGAAGAATGACAAACAAACAGATCAACAATCAATTGGAACTTTGAAAAATGGAATCATCGAAAATAAACTTAATGAATATCAATATTTATACGTAAAAAGTTCAATAGTCTAAAGTTCTTTAAGGTATTCTTGATTCTCTGCAGAATTTTCAATTTCATTTCAAGAATTATTTTCACTGTTGATTTTGACAGTAAATTGATATTATTTGAAAATATAAAATTAAAAAAATGTTGGATTGATGTTTATTCAACAAAAGAAAATGATTGGATCCGTAAATGAACAAAAATAGTCCTAACCAAATTTAGCATTTGATTCATTTCAGAAATTCAAACAACCAGAAAAAATTAAACATGAATATCCTGTATTTTCCATTGCTATTTCAAAACAAGATTATGTTAGTGATGTCACTTTGAAATATTTAAATGTACAACAAGCAAAAAAAGCAGTTTTCATTCAAAATAGATTCTCAGAAATTTCATTATTTTTGACTCGATATTTGAAAGAAAATTATCAAATTTTAGCTGATCCCGATTATGAGAATGTATTAAATGAAGAAAATGAAGAAATTCAAAATCAGATTTTATCAGATTCCCAAGAAATGCCAAAGACATTAAATGATTTCAAAAATCATCCTGTGTTCGAATTTCTATTATTTTTAATTCTTTGAGTAGATATTTTCTGGAAAAGAATTTAGGAAAATATCAAGCAATATATCCTGAAGACACAAAACCTGTTGATTATTTTGGTAAAGATAAAATTGCTGTTTTTCTGAAAACTAATGTTGTTGATCTTCATCAGAAGGATATTTGGCCAAAATATGGAAGAATTGTGAAAAAAAATGAAAAATCATATAAAGTTGTAAAAGCATCAGGAATGAGCAGCAAAATGTGCTCTGAGTTATTTGGTGAATGGCAAACAGAAATGGGAATTCGACCTATTGCAAAAGATGTAATGATTTATATATAACATTAACATTATTAAAAGGGAATTGTTCCAAAAAATGAAAGAGGTCAAGTTGATTTATGGGCTGATTGTTTAATTCCTGTTGGTGTGGTTCATTTAGAACATCCAAGAATGTCACTTGTTGCAAAGAAATTAGGAATCGATTATGCACCTGCAATGTTAGGATTTGAAGTGAGAAAAAGACATTCTATTCCAAATATTAGAGGTATTGTTGTATGTGAAGAATTTAAAGATACATTGATTGATGCATATGAAGAAGCGGAATCAAGTAAAACAATTTGTGATTTAACATTCTTTAGAACGAATTGAAAAAAAAGAAAAAGAATTTAGGACAAAAGGAATGAAAAATTGGAGAAAATTGATGAATATTTTGATAGAAAGATCAAAAATGGATTAATTTTCTGTTGTAGAGTTTGACCAATAAAATTTCTTCATTTTCAAAAATTTAACACATGAGTGAAAGTGTACCTGAAACACCAACCGTTGGTAAAACTAAAAAGAGAAAATTATCTCTTAAAGATACTAAAAAGAAAAAAAATAAAAAAGAAAAACTACAAGAGAGTTACCAAAAAATTATTCTGGACATCGAAGGAACAACTACACCAATAACTTTTGTTCATTATGTCCTGTTTCCATATGTTAGAAATAATGTAAAAGTATTTTTAGAAAAGACATTTGATACAAAACAAACAACTGAAGATGTTGAAAAAATAAAATCACAAGCAAAAGAAGATTTAGATTCTACAGACCACAAAGAGGCTCCTCAAATTGATTCAAAAGAAAAAACTGAAATTATTGAACAAGTTGTGTCCAACATTTTTTGGAATATGGACAAAGACAGAAAGATGGCTGCTTTAAAATCGTTACAAGGTCATATCTGGGAGGAAGCATATCAACAAGGTGAAATTAAAGGTATTGTGTATAAAGATGTTGTTAAAGCATTAAAGAGATGGAAAAAACAATCAAAAGAAGTTTACATTTATTCTTCAGGTTCAGTTTATGCTCAAAAATTATTATTTGGTCATTCTGACAACGAAAAAGAACCTGATTTATTAAAGTATATCAAAGGACATTATGATACAGGTAAAGTCACATTTAATTATTAATTTTTTTAAATTTAGTTCATCCAGGTTCTAAACTTGAAGTTTCAAGTTATGAAACTATTTTAAAAGAAATTTCTAGTGAAAAGAAGACCAGATCAACCAATTCTGGAATTTTATTTGTCACAGATAACATTTTAGAAGCTGAGGCTTCCAAGAAAGCAGGAATTGTCACTGTTTTGAGTGTCAGAGAAGGGAATAAAGAACTTCCTGAAGATCATGGGTTTTTAGAAGTATACAATTATGATCAATTATAAAAAAAGAATAAAAGAAATTCAATTTTGATTTCCACCAATCAGTTGACAAAAGAAACTGTCATATTTGATTCTTTTTCAATGAATTCATTGAGTGAAGGAGATTTGAGTGAAAAAATAAAATATCCTACAATATGGTTAAAAACAATAGATTTTTTAGAACTGAGCACCTCTGAAGTAACAAAACCAAAAAATTAAAATTCAAAAAGTTTTTTTTGTTTTTAGAAGATTTAATTGATTTATTCAACAAAGAAAATTTAGTCACAGAAAGGAAAGTGAAATCTAAATCTGAAAATTGTTTTCTTGGTAAGATAATTGAATTTTGTTTTAAAAATACAAAGCAAATGATGTCATTGATAACATTCAAGTTTGGAAACAAAAAACTGTAAATTTTTCAGATACAAATTCAATAATTTTATTTTTTCAATTTTTAATTGATCTTGGGGCCATAGAAAATTGTGCAAATCGAAGAAAACCTTTCAACTACTCAAATTCACCTTTTAAATTCACTTTATCATTTAATAATGAAACAATGATAAAAGCATATATCATTCAAATTGCTGACAATTTTGAAAAATATAAAATTGTTCGAAAATTATTGGTCAATCCAAAAAATATTTTCGACTTCCATCAACAAGCACTTGATTCATTAGATTTCCAACAAATCAAACAAGGATTTAAAACTTATAAATATGGATTTCAAACAACAGATTTGATAATTTGGATAAAAATTGATAAATACCCACAATTGAATACAACATACGGTGCTGAACTATTAGGGGAATGCATGAGACAATTGAAATTATTTTCAATTCTTAAAAATGGAGATTGTTTTGAAAATAATATATCAACAACATATTCTTTAAAATCAAAAGAAGAATTTGAACCAATTTATTCAATCATTGAAGAATCTAAAGATTGGAAAGATTGTTTGAGATTGAATGAGAAGAAAAAAAGGAGAAGTACATTTTTTAAAAGCTTTGAAGAAGAGTTTTAATAATTTTGTATGATAAAATTTATTCTAATGAATGTTCTTTCGTTTTCATTGATCCTGCTTTTCCAAATTCAATATATGCTTGACCTGTTTGTTTTTGAATCTTTTGTAATGTTTCAACAGATTTCAAAGGTGTATCAGTTGAAGACATTTTATTAATTTTCTGTTGTTGTTCAAATTGTCTTCTTTCTTTTTCAAGTTTATTTTTTCCAGGCATTTTATTGTGAAATTTTTGTGTCATTTGTTTCCAAGATTTCTTTTCATCCATAACCTGACCAAATCTATCTTTTCTTTCAATTTTAATTTCAGGAACATCATCATCATAATTAATTTCATTTGAATATTTGATCTTTTTAGCTTTTGGTTTTTCATCTGATTTCTCTAAGAATTGATCAGCAAATTGAAGTGCTGCTGCAAGACCTGATGCAACTAAAGGCTCTTCAAATACATCTTCATCTTTTTTTGAAGATGATGAAGATGCAACTGGTATTTTTAAATTTAATTCTTCTCTTTCTTCAATTTCCATTTTTTCTTCTCTTTTTATTTTAGGTTTTTTTATTTCAATTTTAGTTGGTTTATCTATTTTTATTGACTTTACAAATTCTTCTGTTGAATTTAAATATTTTGAATTGGAATTCAATTTTTCATTTTCTTCTTCTTCTTTTGAAATTTCTTTAACTTTTTGTGTTATATTTTGAAATTCTTTAAATTGATTCAATTGTTGATTTCTTTGTTTTTCAAATTTTTCATCAATCTCTTCTTGATGATTCTTTAATAAAAACTTTGATTTTAATTCAGCTTTTTCAACTGCATTTTTATAACCAATTTCCCTTTCAATTGTTTTTTTATCTTCTTTTTCTATTTGTCTGTTTCTTCTTGAACCATGATCTTTTTTATCATCAACATTTTCATCCAATGATATTTCAACATTTCTAATTTTTTTTTCTTTTATTTTTCTTTTTTTAACTTTAACTTTTTCTGTTTTATATTCAGACATAAATTTCTTTTCATCATCTAAATCGTAAATCATTTTTGAGTCATCTATTTTTTCATTCATTTTTGATGATGAATTCATTGATTTATTTCTATCATTTATTTTGAATTTCTTTTTTGATTCTTCAAATGTTTCATTGTCATATTGATTTAATAAACTAGTTTCTGGATTATCAATTGAGTCATAAACATTATAAGATAAACTTCTTTTTTCTTGTTTTTTGTTGTAATTTCTTTTTTCTTCTTCTCTTAATTCTACATTTTCTAATTCATCTTCACCTTCATCCATCATATCTTTATCTGCTAAAGTTAATATTATAGGATTCTCTCCGATTAATTCTTCATCATGAGCTATGGTTATACCATTTAAATCTATATTTTGTTCTCGTTCCGCTTCTTCTTGTTCCATTTTCTTCAGTTTTTCTGCTGCTAATTTTTTTTCTTTTTCTAATTTTCTACTTTTTGCGACAAAAGCAGCAGCGTCGTCTTCTGAATCCGAAGAACTCTCGCCTAATGTTTTGGTTCTTTTTAATTCTCTTTCTTTTCTTAACCATTTTGCTTTTTCTATTCTTGATTTAATGTCTTCTACATCTTGTGTTCTTTGAGCTGGTTTATGAATTTCTTTTTCCGAAATTTTTGTTTCAGTTTCTTCAGCATTTAACGGTTTGAGTCCTAAAGAAACTCTGAGAGCATTTGTTTCTTCAATAGAGAGTGATAAAGTTCCATCTCCATTCATTTTCATTTGCGGAGTTTTGGTCTGCTGTTCGCTCATCATGTATTTTGTTTGTTGAATTTTGGAGTGAAACAATTGGTGGATGATTATTAAATTCAATAAAAATATATTCACATAATTTTCTATTCTCTGATAAAAATGAAAGTCAATTTTCACACTGAATGTTACACCAATCATTTTACTTTTTGTCGAAATGAACGAACCAATTACAGCACAAATATAAATGGATCAAAATGAAGTTCAACCCCTCGTTTTCAGTGGAGGTTCTTTTTGGATGATTTCTGGATATTCAGGTGATTTAGGACCTCGTGTAATATTTCCGATGATAGGAGGAAGAACTCCATCAAAACAGTATGTCGAGAACAGAAATTTATGTGGATACGGTCCATGGGATGTCTTTGTTGGAGATGGAAGAAATTTGGTATCACAATTTTGTTTACCAACTTGCAGCTGCTTCAGAAGATCATCCTATTATTTTTACTGAAGACATTGGAAATCCTCTTGAGAATAGAGAAAAAACAGCAGAAATTCTGTTCGAAACTTTTAATATTCCTGGGTTATACATGGCAAACTCTTTGATGATGTCTTTATACTCTTCAGGAAGGAACAGTTGTCAATATGGGACATACAAAAAATACAGTTTGTACTTTAAAAAATACTCAACCTACTGATATTTGCTCAACTTTGAATGATGCATACATATCAAAAATAGGAGGAAGAAAAGTTTCACACTATCTACATAAACTTTTGTCAAAAAAAGGTTATGATATTGAAACTACTCCACATGATTTTCAAGATGTCAAATTTATCAAAGAAGAACATTGTTATGTCTCTTTAAACTATGAATCAGATGAAAAAATCTCGAAAGAATTGAGAGAATTGGAAAAATCTTATAAACTTCCTTCCAGATGGAAAAGAAATTACAATTGGAGATGAAAGATTCAAAGCACCAGAGATACTTTTTAATCCTTCAATCATCAACAGAGAAGAATTTTCAATCACAGAAATGGTTCAAAAATGTGTTGATGAATCAGGATTAAACAACGTTGATGTTGTATTTTCTGGTCAAGGTTCAATGTTTGATGTTTGTGGTAGAATTGAAGTATGGAGACAAAAAAGTAAAATTCATTGCTCCTTCAGTAAATTGAAATCATTTTTAACTTCTTTTTAAACAGGACAGAAAATTCTCTGAATGGAACGAAGCTTCCACAGTTTCAAGTTTATCATCTTTTTTCGATAAATGGTTGACAATCCACAAATTATGCATCAAAAATTTGATGTTTTACCAAAGTGCAAATATGCACCAAAGATTGATAAGATGCAATCAAAATTATTTGATGGATACAAATCCTCTAAAGGAAGCGATATTTCAATTAAAATTTGAAACAAATCCATTATTTTTTATTTTTGTTAGTTTACCATTTTTGCCAATAAGCGCTCTTTACCTTGTCAAATGTAATGAGAATTATTTATTCTTTTTATTTCAGTGGGTCCATCAACAAAAATAGATGTGAGAATTTCAGCTGATTAAGGTGGTTTGAATTATTTTTTATGTTTCGTTTTAGGAGTTGGATTTGGAGGTAAAGAAGCAATTAGTTGGTAAAGATTCGAAATTATCCTGTTATTCCTCACGGTTTGTTCTAAGTTAACTTTAGAATGATATTATTGGTCGAAATAGGAAAAAGAGCAACATAAAATTGCTTTCAAAAATAGTAGTTTTGGAAGCAGTAAAACAAAATGGTCTTACACTTGAACATGTACCAAAGGAATTACAAAATGATAAAGAAATAGTTTTGGAAGCAGTGAAACAGAATGGTTGTTCAATTGTCTGGGCATCATCTGAATTAAAAAATGATAAAGAGGTAGTTTCAGAAGCAGTGAAAGTGGGTTTTTCACTTGAACATGTATCCAATGAATTAAAAAAGGATAAAGAAATTGAATGGATATCTAAAAACTATTTCAAAACCATCAGAGAAATTTCTCCTTATGACGTTATGATTCGCTTTAAATATTCAAGTCGGGAGAAATAAATTTTTATATCAAAAGGAACTCAAATTCTTTCTTTCTCGATGGTGGGTAAATTCCCGAGTCTGGTCAATCAGGCAACTTATTATCGGTAAAATTTTAAAGAGAAAAACTGATCTAAAAACAAACCTTCTTTTCACCAAAACAAGATAAAAGAGTTGGCCAATCAAAACAATCAAAATCAAAAAGAAACAATGAGTGATAAATTTGTTTTGACTTGTCTTGGGAAACAAGGTTGTGGAAAAAGTTCCTTGCTCAATAATATTCTTGGAAAAAAAATCTATCAAACAGGAGTAACACTCCAAAAAGATAATTTTGCTCAATTAACTTTAAATCACCTGCAAGATGGAAATTGGTCCGACAAAAAAGATGCAACTCCTTTAGAAACATTAGATACGCCTGGTTTTATGGACAACTCAGATGGTTTAGATGGAAAATCTCTTGTAAATTTATTTTGTAGATTTATGAAAGAAGCAACTGTTAGAGGTATTAACGGATTTGTCATTGTTTTCAACTTTGAAAATTTCGAACCAAATGTAGATTCTGTATCTATTGAAACACTCCAAATGTTAACAGACATGTTCACACCAAACTTCTGGGATCATGCAGTAATAGTTTTTACTCATTGTGACCCTGAATCAAATTGGAAAGAAAAAAAAGAAAAAGTTGAAACTGGATTAATTGAAACATTAAGTGCATTTTTAAAAGATTTCAAAAAACCAAAAATCATTTATCTAAGTAATTTAAACACAGATGGTGTTAAAGAAATTCATGACACAGTTTGTAATTTTAAGAAACTTGATAATGATACAACAAAATCAATTAGAAAAATGCTTGAAAATTCAAAAATAAAAGATGAAGAAATTGATGATTACATTATTGGAAGAATTGTTGGACCTTTAGGTGTAATTTTAAAAGAATGTCGAATTTTATAAATTTTATTTTTCACTATCCATCTTTGAAATAATCACATCACAACATCAGATTAACTGTTTTTTTCTTTTGATCTTTTTTTTTGTACTTGTCCAAAAATAGATGATGAAACAATTCCGTCTTCTTTGATAACTTTAGCATGATAATATATAATTTTGAAATCAAAATTTACATAAATTTTGTCAATTTTGCAAAAAAAAATCGAGATTTATTTTAATAAACTTTAAACTTCATTGGTCTACATTTTATTTTGATTTTTTGGCCAAGAGGTCCAAGCATAAATTTTTCATCACTATGATACACTTGATGTCTAATACAATGAATATTATAATCACCTTTGTCAAAGAATTTTGGATCAATTTCTGTTATATCAACTGTGATAGAAACAGATTCACCTTTTTCAAGATCAATATAATTATTTTCATCCTCTTCATTCAAATCATAATTTGGTTTTCCTAATTCTATGTATGATTTATCTTCAAAAACATCTTGGACTTCATCTTTTTCAACAACAAAACCATAAAGTGACTCAAACACTGAGTTTGGTTTAAAAAGTTTATAGTTAAATCTTGAGTCATTTATCATTTCAACTGTTACCAATATTTGTTCTTTTTCTGAAAATTGTAAGTTTTAATGTTTTTTTTAAAAACCTCTAAAGTGTAACTTTTGAAGACTCAACTCAGCAGTAATTTTATGATGTTTTTTATCACGGTAAATTTGAGTCATTCTTGTTTTTAATTCTGCTTGACTTCTGCTTCTTGCTCTACTCATTGTTAACAAAAATTCGGTTGTCCAATGAAAGGGTTGAAAAAATTTCTGACAGATGAATATTATTACCACAATTTCGATTTCATCTTGCTGAGATATTCAGCAATACTAAGAAAATTAATAGTGAACCTGAGCTTCTCTCCATTTTTGTGAATGAGAACCGAAAAATTAATAGTCAATTTGTTCTGTATCGTTGAATTGAAGTGCTTGGTATTACATCTCTGAACTACATTCATTAGAGAAGGAAAACTGAAGATCCAAAATGTATCCCTCCTTTTCCATATTTGGTGTGACAAACGTTCATTGGATAAACATCCGGAGAAAATTATAAATGAAAGTGGTTGGATAAATTTCGAATCCAGACAAAAATAACCTCAACAATGACAAAAGAAGGAGAAGAAATTAAAATAGATTTAAAAGATATTCCATTAATCAAAACACTGAAAGATGTTCCATATGAACAAATAAAACAAATTGGTACTTTGTACGTTTGTAGTTCAGGACACTGGTACAAAACTAAAATGAATTTAATACATGCTTTACTTAAAGATTTAAACCTAAAAGAAAAGGATATCAAAGATATCCTGAGTCTCCTTGAAATAAATGGAGAAGAAGAATTACCTCCTTTGGAAGCATTTTTCTTTTCAGAAAAAATTCATGATGATTACAAGTGGTTATCTCTTTGGAGTTTCCTCGCATTAACATTACTTCATGAAAAGAAGTATGATTCTAGGGTTAGAGTTTCTTTGAATGAAATGGCTTCAATTTTAAAAATTGACTTGGAAGAATTTTATAAAGCAGAAGACGATTTAGCAATTCAGTTAGGAGAGAAACTTGAAGAAATTAAAAAAGTTTCAGAACAACAAAAAAAAAAATCTGCGCTGAATACTATCGGAAGAATGGCTCTTGTTGGTGGTGCATCTTTAATTGGAGGAACTGCATTGTTGGTAACTGGTTTATTAGCTGCTCCATTAGTTATTCCAGCTATAGTAGGAGTATTAGGTACCATTGGAGTTGTAGGAGCAGGAGTTGCAAGTATAACAGCAATGGGATCTTCCATTATTATATTAGGTGGTGTACCATTAGTAGCTGGAGTATTTGGAGCCACAGGTGCAGGATTAGTTGGTTATCAAGTTTTAAAAAGAACTGCTGGAATTAGTTATGCTGAATTTCAAAGAATCGAATTTTTAAATGAAAAAGTTGATTTTAAAGATTCAAAATTCAAATCAGAAAAATTAAAGAAATATGAATTTGATATTAAAGAAGAAGAAGATATGAAAATATTTACACAAAAGCCAGATAAAGAAATATTAAAAAATGAAGATGAAATTATCCAAGAAATTAATGAAAAGAAACAACCAATAGAACAAGAGAAACAACCATTAAAACAAGAGAAACAAATAATTGAAAAGAAACAAGAAATCAAAATTGAAAAACAAAAAATTGAAGAAAAAAAAGAAGAAAGAGTTTTAAGTGAAATTAACAAAGAGAAAGAAATTCCAAAAATTAATTTAAATGCAATTCAAAATCCAGGAATGAATGTTTATATTGCTGTCTCTGGATTTTTAAAATATGATAAAAAAACTGAAACACCTTATTATTGGCAAGTCATGAGACAACAACATGATCATGGTGAAATGTTTACATTTGATTGGGAACCTGATTTATTATTAGAAGTTGGTAGTTTAATCACTGATTTTGTTGGTTCAAATATTGCAAAATATATTCAAACTTATTGGTTACAAACTGTTGGTGCAATGATTGTACCAACACTTGGACTTTTAATGGCATCTATGACATGGCCTTTATTATCTTTAAAAGTATTTTCTTTGATAAACAATCCATGGAGTTTAAGTTTAGACAGAGCAGATAAAGCTGGAATTGTCCTTGCAGATGTTTTAGCCAGTCACATTCATGGAAATAGACCTGTTAATTTAGTTGGATTTTCAATGGGTGCTCGAGTAATATTCAAGTGTTTAATGGAATTAGAGAAAAAGAATTTACATGGAATTGTTGAAAATGTTTTCTTATTTGGAGCACCAGTCCAATGTTTAAAAGATAATTGGAAAAAAGCAAGAAGTGTTGTTGGAGGTAGATTTGTAAATGGATATTCAATCAAAGATTGGGTATTAGCATATCTATATAGAGCATCTTCTTTAAATTATGATGTTGGTGGTTTACAACCATCCTATCCACAATATGACATTGAAAATGTTGATATCTCAGATATTATAGAAGGACATCATCAATATTCTGATCCTTTAAAAATGAACAAAATTTTGAAACGATTGGATATACATAGAAGTTGTAAAATTATTGAATAAAAAAATTTGATTTGTGGATGAAGAATTTTTCCGAATTTTTCCGATGTTTTTTTTTTCACACACCATTAAATTATATGTTTTGTGTGAAAAAATTGTTTTTTTCAATTAGAAGAATATGTGTACCAATTAAATGTTGTCTTGGATCAAAACACTTTTTCCGTTGACCAATCATTTTTTTTTCTTGAATAATGAACAAAACTCTTGACATTATGGAACAAGTGAATTACTTTTTCTTTGAAGCTTACAAAGTGCACGGAAATGATCCTAATATGTTACTCAATAGACCTGATGTTCAACATATCATGCCTTGGACTGCTGTAGTTTTATATTTAATCATGTTAGTGGTTGTACCTAAATTTATCAAAAAACCAATTCCAGGAATTAAGTTAATTATGGCTGTTTGGAACTTTTTTTTAGCTGTTCTTTCTGTCATGATGTTTATTGGACTTTTTGTGCCATGGTTTAAAACTTTATTGGAATATGGAGGTTACAATACAGTTTGTAGTCAAGGAGGAGTAAATTTTGTTGACACACCACTTTCAATGTGCTTTTGGGGTTATGTTTTTGTCATTTCAAAATATATTGAACTTTTAGACACATTTTGGATGATGTGCAATAACAAACCAGTTGAACTTTTACATTGGTGGCATCACGTTAGTGTTTTACTTTTTACATGGTACGCTTCAATGTGGCAAACATCACTTGGTTGGATTTTCAGTTCAATGAATTCTTTGATTCACTCTTTCATGTATACTTATTATTTTTTGATGTCAATTGGTTATAAACCATCATGGGCTAAATTACTCACAATTGGTCAAATTACACAAATGATTATTGGAACAGCTGTAAATGCTTATTTTTTTTATAACTACTACCACGGAATTCCATGTGAATGTACACGCCCAGATTTAATGATGGTTGCTTGTTCCATTATATATGGTTCATACTTAATTTTATTCCTCAGATTTTATTTCAAAAGATATGTTTTTGTGAAACCAAAAAAAACGGAAAAAAAAAAAGAAGAATAAAAAAATATTTTGAGATTTTAATGAATTACACGTCCATATGGATCTTTTATCAAACCTTCTGTTATTACATACAAATAACTTGCAATTAGTCCTAAAAATACAAATCCCATGACAAACATTGAAACACATAAAATTACTATCAGAGCAATCAACGTTTCTCGGTCAAAATTAATAAAACCAAATGGTGTTTGAATTGATATAGTTGGATCATGTATCATATCTCCAGTGAATTTATCATAAACTACAATGACAGTTGAAGTTTGTTCTGAAGAAAATGTAGTTACATTTGTACCTGCGACTGTAATTGGTACAATTTCAAACAAACCATATGGACCAAAACCAACACCATTTTTCTTTTTTACATATGTTGTTTTTGGTATTGCTGTCGTTGAGTTATTTTCTACTGTCAGTCTAAAAACATTAATTTTTGTTTAAAGTTTACTTGTATCCTAAGACAAGATAGTTTCCGTTCTTCTTCCAACTTGAATCATAATTTGTAACTACAGTATCAAATTTCAGTTGCTTTTTTTCTGAGTTAAATTTAACCACAAACGTCAATGAAGCATCTGAGTTCATTATTGAAGCAGTAAGATTGAATGACAGAGTTCCATTGAATACAATAGGTGTAGTAAATGACCAACTTAAAACTTAAAAATATCCAATGCTTACGTTAAGGAAGGTAAAGCTACAACAGTTCCACCAACTTTGAAATTATAGTCTTCTACAGTTTTAGTTTGATACATCAAGCTAAAGCTAGCATCATACCATACACCATCATTATGAGATATACTTTGAAATGAGTTAGTACTTTTTTTTTTCCTCACCGAAATGAAGGTACACCTATGACAGTTACTTCTATTGTTGTTCCATTGTATGCAGAACGATAACCATTTAATATTTTAACGTATTCAAACTCTGAGCGTACAACTAAGAAAAGTATGAGTAGAGTTATAACCTTCAACAACATTACACTACAATAGAATCAGTTGACCAATCGGATATGTTTTTACTTGAAGAAGTGACATGAGATTTTTTTTTTTCCAAACAAGAGCCTTTCGATGGATTTTTTTGATAAATAAATTTGAAACTGTTGTGTAGAATTTTTTTTTGTCAAAAATTTAATTTTTTATTTTTTTTTTTATTTTAAAATATAAGCAGCTTATTCTTGTCCATTACTTTCATCTTGTGAAGTATTTGTCATTGAAGCAACGAATTTTTTATATTCAAATAAATCTGATTCAGAACAATTGATTTCTCTTAACATTTCTTTCCATTCGTTGTCGTTAAGTGGATTTCCCCATGACATTAAATTTTTTTTCAATTCTGATGCTGGGATATATCCTTTTCCTTCAGGGTCGAAACTTTGAAATGCTTGAAGTAAATGTTCACTTCTTGATGTATTTCTGAGTTTGGAAGCTAAAACTGCAAGAAATTCATTGAAAGGAATATATCCAGTAGCAGTAGGATCACATTCTTCCATCATTTCTCTAATTTGATTTGATGTTGGTCTGAGACCTACTTCTTTCATTACAGTTTCTAAATCTAATTTTGAGATTTTTCCATCTTCATCTTTATCGAAAAATTTGAATAAATCTTTAAATTCTTTGATTTGTTGTTGTGAAAGAGCTTCCTAATATTGTCAGTTTTTAGATTAAAGGTGTTTACCATTTCGTAGTGATTTTTGTGTTAATTGACGTTATGGTCTGTGATTGGGCAATTCCTTCCTTAAGTATTTTCATTGGACAAGGAAAGAATTTTTTTTCAACGACAAAACTAAATATTTTCATACTAGGAACAATTTTATCAGTTTTAAAAAATATTATTTTTTTACACCAATAATATTCACGTAATATTTTTCCACAAAACGGACCATGGGTGTTAAAGGATTAACCTCATTCATCAGAACCAAATATCATTCTTCTATTAAATTCATAAACATTCAAGAAAAAATTCCTGAACAATCAACCATAATCATTGATGGATATTCACTACTGTATTATTTATATCAACAATCAAATTTAGATTGGTTTAACGGTGGAGAATATGATGAATTTTCAAAATATGTTTTGAATTTTTTACATTTTTTTGACAAATTCAAATTGCTAATCATTTTTGATGGATGTCAAGAAGAGAGTAAAAGAAAAATGAAAATTAAGAGATCATCAAAATATTCTCAATGGACAAAAATATTATTCAAATCGAAATTGAATCAAAAAATTGATGATAGAGATCATTTTAATCATGAAAGAATTTTTTTTTTACCTGTTCTTTCCTTTTCAATTTTTTTAAATATTTTGAAAAAATTGAAAAATGTAGAAATTGAACAATCACCTTTTGAAGCTGATCCTTATATGGCAAAAAGATCTTATGAATTAAAGGGATATGTTTTATCTTCTGATTCTGATTTCATGATTTATAATACGAAAGGAATGATTGTATTGGATGAAATGGAATTAAAAGAAGTGGAAGGAAAAAAAGAAATTTGGAGTATTTTAGTGAATCAAAATGATGTTGCATTCCATTTAAGAGTTACAAAAAATGTAATAATCACCTTTTTATTTTTTTTTTTAAACTTTAAAAGCATTTACCATTATTGACATGTTTGACAGGAAATGATTATATTTCAGAAAATGTACTGGTAGAATTTCATCAAAAAATATTTAAAAAATATGGAGGATCAAAGAAAAATCATATATTTCGTGTTGGATTATATTTGAGAGATAACTTGATGGATCTCGAAAAAGAAAATATTTTGAAATTTTTGAAAGAAGTATTCCCAAATGATGAATTGAGAAAAGAAATAATGAAAATTCATGATTTTTATAATATAAAGTATATGCCTAAGGATCATTCTTTTTATGATTATCATTCAATTGTGAAAGGAGATGATTTGTTGATTTTTGATACCAAAGAGAAGTTGATTGAAAATTTTAAAAATTTAAATGTGCACTCTTGTTTAATAGATTCAATTTTATTTAATAATGTCAATTGGATTTCAATTTTAGAAAATGATGAGAAAGGATCTCATCATCATTGGAGGTTTTTTAGACAGAGGTTATTTTCAATGTTAGTCAACGAAAATACAATTATCATTGAAAATTATCTTTCAAGTGGAAATTATTGTTCTCATAAGTTACAAGTAACAAAATCAAATGAAATATTCGATTTTCAAAATTCAAAAAATGCATTCAAAAAAATTTGGAATTTAACAGATGATTTTGAATGTCAAGAGAATTTATTGCCATTGATATGTGTTTTAAAATGGATGAAAAAAATATTTCAAAACTCAATTGAAAATGAATTTGATTGTTTTTTGATTAGTTTATTGATCAAAGAAAAGAGTAAAGAATCAAATACTTTCATTTCATCAAAAATTCAAAATCTTTCATCAAAATTTCAACTTGGTTTGTATTACGCAAATATAATTAATGATTTATTACAAGTTCCATTTGAAATGGAAGAGATAAATTTAATGTATTCAGGTGAAACATTTTCGAAACTATTTTCAACTTTGAAATCAAAAGATTCAACTATTGAACAATTGATTAAAAAATACAACATTAATGAAAAATTTCAAATGATAAAAAAAACTATTGAATGAATAAAAACTTCATTTTAAATTTACTTAATAAAATTCATGATACGAAGAAGGACACATTTGTTCACAAGCATCACTTGCTAAATAAAAATGTTAAAACAAAAGTTAAATTACTATTCAAATCTTTTTGATACACATTTTGACAATATCTGCATTTTAACATTTCATTCGGAATATCATCTTTTTTAAATTATCAATTAATGAATTACTCAATAAATACTTAGACCTTTTATCACAAATCAATAATATTCCTTTGGAATTCACATCAATGGATATAAATTTTTTTTGATTTCCAATATTTATACTTGATTCTTTTTGAAATTTTGTAGTTCCACTAAATAATTCACCATTTATATTGATTGAATATATTTTGTTTCGATAACATTTTAATAATCTTGGTTTAGATTCTTTCATTTCTGATAATTCTGATTCTTTCCAAATAATTTTTTTTTTTCAGTTGTTGAAAAGTATATTCTTCCCGAATTAGATAATAAACCAATCATTGAATCAATAATATCTATTTTTGTAATTCTTTCTTTTCTAAAATAAATTATTTTTTCTTCAAAATTTTTGAATTCTTTTTTGTCAATATAAAATGCATTTCCATTTTTAAATATACCTCCAAATCTATTTTCTGAGGTGACAATATCAAAAACATTTGATAATATTTTCCATGTTTCATTCAAATAAACATCTCCATTTTCTGTTAATACAATTCCTGAACTAATTTTTTTTATCTTTTCTTTGAATCCTGTAATGAATTGTTTATTTTTTGAATCTAATTTCCATTTTGTTTTTATTGATTCCTTTGAATTTGAAAAACTCATTAATTCAATAATATTTGAAGAATACAAAATTGAAATTGAATAAAATCACAATCAACTTGTTTAATGAAACCAACTTCAAAATCATCACTTAAATCACATTTTATCTTATTTTTTGGAATAATCAATTGACAAGGTGTTCTTTCATTATAATCTGTGATGATAAAATATTATACTAAATTCTCCCATATTTTTTGTTCATTTGAAACTTTTTTAAATTGATCACAAACTCTTTCCATTTTTCTTAATTCTACAGGGTTTAAATAACTGAAAATAAAAAATAAAATATCTTCAATCATTCATTCTTCTTTTTCAGGTTTTTTATAATTTTTTTTGAATTCTTTGACTTTAGTTTTTAATTTTTCTAATTTTAAATTGTATTCTTTGAATTGTTTTTTTGCTTTTTATTCAATAAATTACCTTCATATAACCAAGAATTCAACTAAAAAATTTTTCAGAAAATTTTTTTGTTGCCTGATTTGATAAAGACATTAGATTTTTGAAAAACGATTTTATTGGTCAATTGATATTATGAAAACCAACCGCAACTGTGAACATCAAGTCAACAAAAATTTTACCTTCAAAAAAGTGGACATACACCATTGTGATATCTGTGATGATGATAAAAAGAATAGATATTGCATGACATGTTCTGAAATATTTTGTACAATCGATTTTAGACATATTACAAGACATTTTGAAGAAACTAATCATAATCTATTTTTCTCATTCGAAGAAAATAATATTTTATGCCAAAAATGCAATGAAATCATCAATTATCCTATTTTAACAATTCCTGATTTCTATACGCAATTGGAAGTAGATTTGAAAATAGATTTGCCAATCATCATTGAAAATATTTTTGGAGAAGTATGCGAATTTTATAAAAAGAATGATATTTTATTAATGAATGAAATATCTTATTATTTTAATGTTCAATCGTTCAAATTGTTTGATAATAGAAATGTGGAGGTTGAAACTCTTGTCGAAGGAAACAAGTATCATCTTGTTGGTGATGAATTACCTTTTGAATCATTTAATATCGAACCTAAATTTAAAACAGGTGTTATTTTTGATGAGAGAGTTTTGAATCATAAAATTGACAGATATCATCCTGAAAATCCAAATAGAGTGAAAATGATTTTGAATTATTTTCGAAAATCAAAAATAATGGATAATTGCAAAATTTTGAAATCTAGAAAGGCAAAAATAGAAGAATTAACTATAGTTCATTCTAATGGGTATGTGAATGCAGTTATTAACAATGAAAAATTTGATCATCACTCAGATGTGTATTTTGATGAAAATACATCAGAAGCAGCATTATACGCAAGTGGATGTGTTTTAGAATTGTTAAATAGTATTGCTAAAAGTGATATTGATAATGGATTCGCAATAGTACGACCTCCAGGTCATCATGCTGGAATACAAACAGCAATGTAATTTTGTTCATTTTTTTTTTATTGTTCAATAGGGGATTTTGTTTTTTCAATCATGTTGCAGTTGCAGCAAGAAATGCAATTCAAAACTACAATATGAAGAAAGTATTAATTTTTGATTGGGACATACATCATGGAAATGGAACAGAAGAAATTTTCTATGAATCAAATGATGTTTTATTTTTTTCGATTCATTCATATGGAAAGTTCTATCCAGGATCTGGAAACACAAAAGATATTGGAAACCAAAATGGAAAAGGTTTCAATGTTAATATTCCATTAGAAGGATCTGGATATGGAGACACTGAATATTTAATGGTAATGAAAGAGATTGTCATACCGATTTTAAAAGAATTCAATCCTGATATAGTTATAATTTCAGGTGGATTTGATGCAGTAAAAGGTGATTTACTTGGTAGAAATTGTCTTTCTCCAAAATTCTATGGTCAAATGACTCAATTGTTCAAAGATAATTCAAATGGGAAAATTATGTTGGTTCTTGAAGGTGGATACAATATTGGAGAAACTAATAAGTGTCTATTTGAATGCACAAAAGCATTATTACAGAACTCTAAATTTGATAATGAAACTAAGTCTTTCTTGAAAGAAAAAGAAATCAAAGAAATTATTGAGCAAGTAAAATTGTGTCAAAAGAAATACTGGAAATGTTTTCAATAAAATCATTTATTTTCTCACTAAATCTTTTTCAATTTTATCAAGATCAATTTTCTTTTGTGCCATTTCTTTTTCAACATCTGTGAAACTTGGTAAAATTTTTGACATTGATTCAAGAACATCTTTTCTTTTCAATCTTGATAAAAGAACATAAGAAATGTCCAAATTATAATTTTGTAAAGCCAATTCTAAGGCTGTCAAATTAGCATTGTTTTGAATATTCAAATCAGGTAAGTATGAAATCAAGTACTGAATAACCGAAACATTTCTATTGTTCAAACAAGCTTCCATTAAAGGTGTATTTCCATGTGTGTTGACAGAATTGATTGGAATTTTACGAGCTAAAAATTTGACAATTGGAACTAAATTATGTCTTGCAGCAATATGTAAAGCAGTATTTCCTTCTTCATTTGTTGCTTTAATATTAGCACCTTTTTGTTGAATTAATCTAAAGCAATGCATATTCCAACCCCAATGATTTTCACAACAATTTAAAAAGACAGTATTGCCCCAATTATTTCTAATTTCTAAATTTCCTCCAAGTTGAATCAATTTGGTTGTTGCCCACAATAATCCATATCTTGTTGATAGATGAAGGTACGTATCTCCATCATGATCTTTTGCTGATAAATCTAAATTCTTCTTTGAAAATATGTCTATTAAATCAATCAATTTTTGTTCATCTTTTGCAATACGTAAAACCAAATGTAATGGTGTATTTTCTTCATAGTCTTTGACATTTACAGAAGCACCTTTTTCCAACAACATATTGATTATATCCATGTTATAATTGAAACATGCAGCACACATTGGTTCATAATCTTTGCATTCAATAGCAGCTCCTTTATCCAATAAGTATTCAACAACTGATTTATAATTACTATCACAAGCATAATAAAGCATTGTTTTGTTATATTTATCTTTTTGATCAATTGTCACATTATTTTTTTTCATCCAATATTTAACTTGTCCTAAATATTCTTTTTCAAATCCTGGGTGTTTTCTAACTTTTGGACCTAATGAAACTGTATACTCAGTGAAATTAATGGTGTCAAAACTTGCATTTGGATGAAGAACATAACCAACTTCCATCTCACCAAAATTTACATTTGAAAAATTCATTGAATTTATCTTTTTTTTTAATTCTTCATCTTTTTGATAATCACCATAAAGATGAAAACATGATGTTTCAACTTTTTCTAAAAATGAATGGTTTGTATTGACAAGTTGATTTAATAAACCAGTAGTTTCGGTTGCAGTTTGATAAACATGAACTTCACCTTCTCTTTCATAAATCAAAAGTGAGATTGATCTTTCTTCGTCTTTGTATTTCTTGAATGCTTCTCCAACTTCCTTTTTTAATTCTTCCAACTTCACACCATTTTTCGGTTTCAAATAAATTTTCATCATAACTGGTGTTTTGCTTTTATTTTCAAAGTCAGCATCTTCATTAATCATATAACCTTCATATGTTGGATATTCTGGTTGTAAAGTTTTTGATAAGTACGTTCTCAAATATTGTTGACCTTCAAAACCGAGTGCGAGGGTTTTTTGTGACTTTCTGAATTCAGGTGAAAATGTTTTAGCATATTGCTCTTGAAGATGTGTTGCTTTGGCATGTTCAAAGAAAGCAGTTTCATTATAATAAAGTTCAGTGAATTCTATTTTTGTTGGTTCATCTTTTGAATTTGGTCTGGTGAACAGAAATGTGATACATCCTTTGTAGCCACTATCAATTTGATGTTGTTTAATTACGTTAAGAGCATCAAGAATCACTTTTGTTGATTCTGGTGAAGTTGTTTCGTATTGTACTGACAAGAAGTAAGGCATTTTGTGTTCTGAATTATAAAATAAGACAACTTTTACAGTTCAAAGTGACTATTTTTA
Source organism: Neovahlkampfia damariscottae (assembly GCA_016618085.1). NCBI lineage: Eukaryota > Heterolobosea > Selenaionea > Neovahlkampfiida > Neovahlkampfiidae > Neovahlkampfia > Neovahlkampfia damariscottae. Next base: position 132,157 of record JABLTG010000026.1, read on the forward strand.
GTTTGTTTTTGAAGAAAAATAAGCCATGTTATTGGATACTTGAACTTTTGAATTTGCCAAATCGTCCAAGTGTGAATTTATTGGTTATTAATTTCCCACCAATTAAACACCACCACAATTATTCGTTGTGGGCGTTAAATGACCAATGAAAAAAACAGGTTTTCCGTTGAAGAAACTCAATGCAAGAATTCACCACGAAACACACATTAGCTCCTCAATATCAGATAAACTCTGATAAACTGATAGCAATTGGCGATATCCACGGAAATCTTCCAAATTTGAAAAAATTGTTGACAAAATTAAAAGAATTTGAAGATTACACAATTGTATTTTTAGGTGACTATATTGATCGAGGAATATATGTCAAAGAAACAGTCCAATATTTGATAGATTTTAAAAAACAAAGACGAAACAATTCAACTTATTATTTATTGGGAAATCATGAATATGCTTTAGGTTTATTTCTTGGTTTATGGGAACCAAAAGAAGATTTTGATTTCAGTGAAACATGGAAAAATCATTCAAATTTTTATGAATTATGGAATGGCAACGAAAACGAAGAAAATGCAATGCATCTTGAAGGAAGAAGATATGGTGGTTGTTCAACATATTCTTCTGCGACAACTTTCAAAAGTTATGGTTGTAGAAATGGTGACAGAGATGCTTTATTAAGAAATATGCCACAAGAACACATTAATTTCATCAAAGAAATGCCATGGATTTTAGAATCAAAAAATTATTATTTCGTTCATGCTGGGTTGGATGAAGAAAATTTAGAAAATCAATTAAGAGATTTAGAATCAAAAAACGTTTCAAGAGAAAGATTAGAAACTCTATGCGGAAGAAGATTTAACAAAATTTCAAACAAAACAGTTGTTTCAGGTCATACTTATGTTCAAGAAGTAGAAATCACAAAAAATAGGATTTTATGTGATACATCAGGAGGTAGATTTGATAAACCTATTAGTGCTATCGTACTAGATTCAAAAAAGGTCATTCAAAGTTTTGAAACTGTGAAAACAAATTTAAAATTAAAAAGAAAATCAAATCAAATATTTCCAAATTTCTCTTATGTATTATCAACAGCTGTATTACTTTATGGATTCTTAAAAATGTATGGAGGAGTAACTTTCATATAAAAGTTTAATTTATTTACAAAATTTTTCATCTTCTTACGCTTTGGTATAGACCTGCGAAAAATACAACTATTCCCATGAATGACTTCCAACCTAACATGTCAAAATTTTGTAATGTCCAATATGCTAAAGATTGTAAAGTTCCTTGATTTCTTGGAGCTTCACCAAGATTATCTCCAAATCGAATGTTTTCTTGAAATTGTTTTCTTAAATATTTTTCTCTTAAAACTCTTCTTTGTTGATGTTCTGGTAATCTATCAAACTGTTCTGGTGTCATTTGATCCACTCTGTCCAAAATTCCGTCTCTGTTTCGTCTGTATCTTTGAGGCATTAACCTCTGACTTCCTGTATAACTAGAAAATGGATCTCCTGATTCATTTATAGAAGGAAGTCCATGAACTAGCGACTGTATTCTGTATCCTAAAATTAATTTCAAACGAATTCGATTATTTTCGTAAACATGTGGAGAAACAGCAACCAAATAAGAACTGTCGTTTTCATATAGTCTTGATTCAATATCAGTATCATCTATATATGGGTCATCTATTGGTGGTCCACCTTCATTGTAATTGTAATCAAAGTTTGGAGAATTTCTGAACATTGTTGAAGAGAACGATTGGATGGATTTGTTCCACCAATGGAACAGTAAAAAAATTCTTGAATGAATTGAACTTGGTTGTCAAAGTAAACACTCATGGATTCTTTGTGTTAAAAAAAACGGTAATGCTAACTTCCAAAAGTGGAGTTTTTGTTTGCCTAAACCATTCTTCAAAAATAAAAGTTACACCAACCATATTCAACCTTTCAATGTCTTCTCTAACAGCAGCACTGAAGCCAACTCTTTTTGCTGAAACACTCCTGAAGAAGTTCGAAGAAACTTTACTTGACCAAAATGTTTCAAAGAAAGTCAAAGAAGAAGTGGAAAAGATCAGCTCAAAAGCCTCAGAACTTTTTGAATTTATACGTAAAGTACAAAAACTTATTGTCAGTTTACTTGCGAAGTTGTTACCAGAGAAATTTATGAACCCATTAAATCGTCTTTTTAAAATGATTAGAAACATTCCGCTTGACAAGTTGAAGAAATTTCTGAAACAAAGTGTTGTTGTGGTAGAAAAACTATTTCAATCAGTCAAAGAGTAAGGGTTAATATTTTGTTTTCAACTTTTAAGTGGTGACTTATACCCAACACCCAAATGTACAGGATGCATTTCGATTTGTCAAAGCTATGGCCCTCTTGGGAGACAAGAAGAATCAGAATCAAATTTATTTGAATTTATTAATCAATTTAAAGACTTGAGTGATGGTGTTTTTTCTTTGTTACCAATGGATTTTATTGACAGAGTTTTAAATGTAGATTTTAAAACAGATAATCAAATCATTGAAAAATTAAATGAACATATCGCAAAAGCACAAAATACATTGGAAAAATCAGGTGAGTTTATCAAAGGAGCTGCTGATAAAGTCAATCCACTTTTATTATTACAGTCATTTCAAAAAAAACTTGAAAGAAGAAATTCTGATATTTTTATTCCTGAAGAATCTGAAGAATCCATTGAAGATATCTTACAAAATTTGGAAAATCAAAAAGATATGGATGAAAAAGAACTTGGTGAAAAAGAAAAAGCAATTGGATTTAAATTTTTTGATAAATTAAAAAAACACTCAGAAGAAACTATGAAATTTGTAGAAGAAGTTGTTGAAAACTTAAAAAGTGATACCTTATCATTTTTAAGAGAATTAGATTTTTTACAACTTGAAAAATTACTCAACATGATTAGAGATTTTATCAATAATTTCAGTGTTCAAAAATTTTTAGGATATGTAAAGAATGTTGCAGATACAGTTGAATTCTTGAAAAGCTACAAAGATGTACTTTTACAAATGGTAAAATCACCTGGAAATATGGAATTATTTCAAAAAATATTTGGTTGCTTTTTTAATCAACCAGAATTTATGAAAGAGGCATTTGTTTTATTTCAAGATTTAATGTCAATAGTTGACTTGAATGAAGTCATTTCAATTTTTGAAGAATTCATTGATATGTTTACAACTGTTGATTTGTTTAAATCAACTGAATTGGTTGATTCAATTAAAAATGATTCAGATGCACTAAAAGATGCATTTGAAAAATCGTATGAAAAATTCAAAGAAGTTTCTGAAAAAGTTATGACAACTGTCAAAGATTTCATTTTACCATTTTATTTTGTTGGAAAAGATCAATTGGAAAAAACATTTAAATTGCCACCTCTTGATTTCAATTTTAAATTACCTATTGGAGTGTTTGATTTGAATTTTGATCCAAAAGATTTTGCTAAGAAACAATTAATGTTAATTGATTCAAGTTTCTCAACAATGACAAATTTGGGTGGCAAGACATTTGATGGAATGATAGATTTGGGTGGAAAAACATTTGATTCTTCCAGTAAGTTAGCAAAAGGAGCTATCAAAGGTGTAAGTGATGTTGGGACAAAAACATTTGATTCAACCGGAAAACTTGCATCTGGAACTGTTAAAGGTGTTGGAAAAGGAGTTTCAGATACAACTGCATTTGTATCAGGTGCTGGAAGTAAAACTGTTGATGGAATATCAAATGTCGGAAAAGGTATTGGAAAAGGAATGACAGATACTTCATCAAAAGTTACAGGTGGTATGAAAAATGTCACATCTGGTGTAACCAATACAGGTGGTAAAGTAATTGGAAGTGTTGGAAATGTGTTTAAACAAAAATCAAAAGAAAATGTAACAGCTGACGTTAAATTTGATTCAGAGATGACAACAAAAGATAGTCCAATGAATGAAGAAATCAAAGAAGTTCCTGAAAATAAAATAAAACAATCAACATCTGATAGCATTGTGAACTCAAATTTGAATGTTTTAGGAATTGGAAAGAAAAAAGAAGAAAAAAAAAATGATGCTGAAAAACTACAAGAAGAAAAACAGAAAAGTGGAAGTCTTTTGAATTCTAATATTAATGTTTTGGGAATTGGAAAAAAATCTGAAAAAAAAGAATCTAATGAAGAAATCAAATCACCAAAAAGTGGAAAGAATATTAACTTGAATCCTTTTGCAAAAAAAAAAGAAAAAGATGAACCACAAGAATCCCCAGAAGAATTTAATCAACAACAAGAAGTAGAATTGCCAATTGAAACAGAATCGATAAAATTGAAAGAAAATGATGTTGAATCACCAAATATTGAAAAGAACAAAGTTGAAGTATCTGATGATCACAATAATGTAAAATCACCAAAAAGTGGATTACATTTAAATTTGAATCCATTTGGAATTGGAAAAAAACATGATAAATCTGAACCTGAACATCAAGAGTCTGACAAAAATGAAGTGAAATCACCAAAGAACCATCATCATTTAAATATTTTGGGAATCGGAAAGAAACATGAAAAAAAAGAAATGGAAGAAACAGAAGTAAAATCGCCAAGAAAACATGAGTCACAAGAAAAGAATAATATTGAAGTAACTGAATCAAATGAAAGTCAAGAAGTAAAATCACCAAGAAGTTCAAAACATTTGAATTTGAATCCATTTGCAAAGAAAGAAAAACGTCAATCTATTGAAAAAGAAACTCATGATGAACCACAAGTGAAATCACCTAGAAAGAAAACAGGAAGTATACTTAATTCTAACTTGAATGTTTTGGGAATTGGAAAAAAACATGAAAAGAAAGAAGATATTGAGGAACATGAAACTCATGATGAACCACAAGTGAAATCACCTAGAAAACATATCAATTTGAATCCATTTGCAAAAAAACGTCATTCTACAGAAAAGGAAACTTCTGATGGAAATGAAGAAGTTGAGGTAAAATCACCAAGAAAGAAAACAGGAAGTATACTTAATTCTAACTTGAATGTTTTGGGAATCGGAAAAAAAAAAGATCATGAAGAAAAGACAGATGATTCGACAATAGAAGAATCAAATAAAAAAAAATCAAAAAGAAATAGTGGTTTTGGATTGGGAAAGATTGGAAAGAGATCATCAAAAGAACTCGAAAAAGTAAGTGTTGAAGAATCAAATGATGAATCAGAAAAATCTGAAGGAACAAATCAAAAAAGAAAAAGTTTGAATTTAGGAGGTATATTCACAACAAGTTCAAAGAAAAAAATTGAAAATGAATCTTTAATTGATGAAAGTGAACCAAAAGAAAACAAAAGAAAATCAACAGAAAAGAAAGGAGGAATATTATCAGGATTCAATAAAAGAAATTCAGCAGAAAAAAAAGATGATGATTTAGGTGATAAAAAATCACCAGGTAGATCTGGAAATCAAATGTTAAATAAATTTGGATTAAATAAAAAGAAATAAAAATATTTCAATTTTGATTGGATAAATGACTTCTCTAAAAGTTGATGGAAAAAATTTGTTGGAAGAAGTTAAAATTATTTCAAGAGATATTCTGACTTCTTTAAAAACTTTAGATTTATCAAAAAATGAAAGTAAAAAAAAAATAAACCTAATTCAAAAAAAAAAGTCTCAAACTTGAAACAAAAATATTCACAAACAACAAAAAAATTATCAGATATTTTAATAAAATTAGAGGATATAGAAGAAAATAAAATGACAGATAATGAAGAAGAAAATGAACAAAAAAGAGAGCAGTTGCTTAAAATTGCAAAAGAAAAAGATGATGAAATTAAATTACTCATCAAAACTTTGAGAGAATTAAAATTTGATTTGGCTGCTTTCACACAAATTGGCGAAAAATAAACCAAAAATTTTGGAGATCAAAGTTGATCCATTTCTATTCTAAAATAAAAAAAAGTCAGTACTTCAACCACGTTCTTTGTTTTATATCAATTTCTGATCCTTCCATTTTCAGTATATTCAACCAATTAGAGTAATTTCTAAAGATTCCAAAAAAACATGAATTGGAGTTATGAAAAAATCCAAGGTCAAGAGAAAGACATTAAAGGTGAAACTTGTTGGGTTATAGATGGTGAGATATACCAGTTTGGTGGCCAAAAACAAGGACTAACTACTATTTTCTCGAAAAAACAAAAAACTTATAACAATGGTTTGACAAAATACGTAAAAAATGGAGAGAACGGATATAAAGCTATTAAAATAAGTGAAACTGATTACAAAAATTCATCTTTACCAAAACCAAGAAAAGACGCAAGTGCTTGTGTTTTTAAAACAGGAAAAATGAATCATGAACAAGTTTTAGTTTATGGAGGTTCTTATGGAACTGAATACTTGGATGTAAAAAAATTTGATTTTTATTTTTTTTTTTTCACAGGACATTTGGATGTATGATCCATTCTCAAATCTTTGGAGACCAATTTTGTTTAAGAAAACTGATGACAAACCACAAGGAAGAAGTAAACATTCCGTAGTTTTTCATGATGATAAGATGTGGGTATTTGGAGGACAAAAAGGTATGACTACTGATACAAATGGGTTATGGTGTTTTGATGTTAATGAATATAGCTGGAAAAAATATTCTTCACCAACTACTTTGTTATCACGTTCAAATCATACAGCAACTGTGATTGAAAATGTTAATGGTGATCCTGTTATGTGTGTTACTTTTGGATCTAACACTGTCATTATACCAGATGTTTGGACATATAACTTCAAGACAGGAGAATGGAAAAGACATTCAGAATTTTCAAAAATGGAATTTGGGAGACAAAATCATGCAGCTGTTTATTTAGGTAATAAGGCATTATTGATTCATGGTGGATATTTGGCATCACATTTATCAAATATGTTTATTTTTGATTTTTCAAATGGTTCAATTCACAACATTTCCAGTTCAACCACATTGACAAAATGGCCACAAGATCGTTGTGATCATCATTTATTCTATGATGAAGATTCAAAAGAAATTACAATTGTAGGAGGAGAACATTTAACAGGTTGCAGAGATGGTGTTTGGACCTGCAATATTTCACATATTTTTTCAATGTTTAATCTTGGAAAAAAAGATGCAGAAGAAAATTTTGAAGTTGGTACTATTGAGTTTTCAAGAAGTGCGTTAAAAACTATTGACAAATCAAATAAAAAATTGAAAGACAAACCAAATGATTTTGAATCATTGTTATCAAGATGTGAAGCTTATTGTGAAATCCATCTTTATGATAAATGTCTAGCTGATGTAGAAGCAATTCAACAAATTGATCCAGACAATTTGGAGATCAAAATTTATGAAGCATTATGTTTTTATCATTTAGGTGAACACAAAAAAGTCATTAAGAAAATTAAAGAAATATCATCAAAGAAAGATATCAAAGAATTTGGATCTGAAAAATATGAAGAAATTTTAAGTTGTCGTGCAAAAAGTTTATTTTTCAATGCAAATTTTGTTGAGTCATTAAAAGACTGTGAAGATTTATTAGAAATATTTAAAAAACAAAAAAAATTGAAAGAAAATGAAGCATTTGATATTTATCATGTGAAAGCAGAATGTTTATTTTCATTGAAGAAATATGAGGAATCAATTCAAACTTACGATGAAGCTATCAAAATTTTTAAAAGTGGTTTGTTAAGTATTCTCTCTGGCAAGAATACAAAACTTGAAGCATTAGAAGAGTATAAACTTGAAATTATGAACAAACAAAAGAAACGATTAGAATCAATTGAATTAATCAAACAAGGTGAAACTTTGTTTAACAAAGATAACTTTGATGAAGCTCTAAAACTATTTGATCAAGCAATCGAATTAGATCCAGATAGTTCAATTGGTCATGCTTTTATTTCAGAGATTTACTTGAAAAGAAGAAATTTCGAATTATCAAAAGAAGCTGCAAAAAAATGTATTGAATCTGATAGAAAATATTGGAAAGGTTATTATCTTGTTTCTGAAGCATATATTGTAATTCGTCATGTTTCAAAAGCAATAAAATATCTTGAAGAAGGTCTTAAAAAATGTGATAACAATCAAAAATTACAAGATGCTCTTGAAGATGCAAAAACAAAACAAGAATTATATGAAAAAGCATCAGAATTTGCGGATACAGCTCAAACATATCTTAATCGATTGATGATAAATGAAGCTATTGAAGAAATGGATCATGCATTGGAATTAGATAAAGATAACTCAAAATACTATTCAATTCGTTCTCAATGTTATCTTGAGTTGAAAGATTTTGATAAAGCAGAAGAAGATTCAAAGAAAGCTATTGATATTGATCCATTAATGACAGTAGGTTATCTTTCACATGCCGAAGTTCTGGTTAAACAAAGAAAATATTCAACAGCAATTGACATATTAGAAACATGTTTGAAGAAAGTTCAAGATCCAGATGCAAATAAAGAAGTATCAGATCGATTACAATCAATTCATCAAATGTTAAACGTTGTGGTCATTCAAGAAAAGAATTTTAAGAAAGCATCAATACAATTTGAATTATATGAAAAACAAGGATTTGAAGTTATTGACAGTTTGAAAGAAAACACTGCTCAAGAAAATTTGAAATTCAAAAAAATTCTATCATTAGTAGAATCTTCAAGAAGATGGGATTCTGAAATATTTGATGCTGATTCAATTCTTCTTTGTGCAAAAATATTTTACAAAATGAAAAATTTTTCTGATTGCATTGAAGATTGTAAAGAAATTATTTCAAATAATCCAAAAGCGGAAGAAGCTTATATTTTGATTGCTCTTTCATTTTCATCAATAAATCTTCAAAAATATTCTCAAGCAATTGAAAAACTTAATGAAGCTAAAAAAGTAATTGGTTCAACTGAGAGAATTAAATCAACATTGAAAAAAGTTGAAAATGCTCAAAAGAATTATGCACACTATCGTTCAATTATTGATGATGCTCATGTGGCAAGACAAGGAAGAGAATTTGATAAAGCAATTGAAACTTATAAAAAAGCACTTGTGGCTTACCCAAATCAAGTTAATACTTTATTTGAACTTGCATTTTGTGAATACAATGCTGAAAAATATGATGATAGCTTGAAAAATTGTTTATTGGCATTAGAACAAGAACCTTCATTTCCACATATTAATAACTTGGTTGCATTGAATTATTTGAAACAAAAAAAACTTGATGAAGCTTTAAATGTGACTCAAAAAGCATTAAAGATGACTCCTTTCAATACTGTATTGATTAAAACTTGGTCAGAAGTTAAATTGAAAATTGAAATGAGAAAAATTGAAATTTTGGAAGAAAAACTTCAAAATGAAAATGATATTGGTTTGAAAATTGATCACATTTCAAATATATTGTTATTGATTCCTTCTTCTATTAGATATTTAATTCAAAGAGCACAATTATATGTTTCTCAAGAAAGATATTCAAAAGCAGCTCGTGATTGTAAAAAAATCATTGAATGTGGATACTCAGGTGGAATTACTGAAAAACAAGTTGTTGAAGCAAACTACCTTTATGCAAAATGTTTTTATGCTCAACAAAGATTTCCAAAAGCTTTCAGTTATGCAGAAAAAGCAGCAAAAATTAATTTTGGAAAGAAATTCATTGATCATGAATTAATAATCAAATTATTGCAACAAATCAACAAAGGAGAATCTGCCACCAAACAAGCACAGATATTTTTTGAAGATGCAAAAAATGCTTATGCAGACGGTGATTTAGAACGATCAATGGAATTCGTAAAGAAAGCAATTAAAATCAATCCAATGAATGAATTATATCATGCTCTTTCATGCAAAATCAATTTAGACTCATTGCACAAAGATGCAGCATTTGAAGATGCTAAAACTGTTTTAGATATTAATCCATTTGAACCTGATAACATGAAACTATTAGTTACAGTTTATAGGGTTAGATTTGAATTTGATGAAGCCATCAAACAATTAACATATTTCATTGAAGATGAAACAGATCAAGTATTCAATAAATTCCAAACTAACTTTTTTCAAGGATGTTGTGAAAGAATTACAAGATTTGATTGAAGATATTGAGCATTCAAAAGTTCAACAAAGAAAAGCAAAAGATAATCATGTAAGATAAAAATTATTTAACTTCTCCAGGACAATGCAATGATAATGCTTCAAAAAGATCCAGAAGAAGGAGTCAATTTATTATATTCTTCAATTCAACTTGATAAAAGTTCAGAATTATACCAAAAAGATTATATTGATGCATTGATCAAATTGGACCGTTTGGAAGAAGCATTAGAGGCTTCAAATTCATTGCTTAAAGAATTTCCAAATTCAATTGATTCTTATTTGACAAGATTTAATGTTTTGAATTTGCTTCAAGATTACAATCAAAGTTTATTTTTTATTACCAATGTTTTAGAAAAATTCCCAAAAGAACAAAGAGTTTTTGATGCTATTAAAGTTGCAATTAAAAATGAATTGAGTATTTGCAAATATTCATATTATTATAAATTTGAACAATTTGAATCAAAATTTTCTCCTTTTGATATCTCTGAATATTTAGTTGATAAAGCACCTGAAGGAGCGAAATTAGAAGAAATTTCACTTGATTCTTTACTTGGTGATGACTTTGGTTTGGATGATTTAGGGTTAGGAGATTTAGAAGAATCAAAACAAGAAAACAAAGAAAAACCAACTACAACATCAAAATCACCAAGACAAACTAAAAAAGATGAAAAACCAAAATTAACAATTGAAGAATTATTTCAAATGTCACAAAAACAATTCCCAGAATTGAAAGCAATGAGAAATTTTGCACAAAAAGGTGTAGATTTTTACACAGTCGGTAAAAAATATCTTGACAAACTGTATGAAAGTGTTTATAAAGTTGCAATCAAAGCACTTTATTGCTATTACAAAGATGATGTCAATGAAGTTGATGAATATTTAAGAAAAGCATTTTATTTTTCAGAAAGTACTTTAAAAGATTATCTCAAATCATTAAAACTGGATAAAGTTTCAAAACAAATTGCTGCTCAAAGATACTATGAAATTGTAAATGACAAACACAGATTTTATAAAAAAGTAGATTTTGATACACCTGAACATTATGAAGCATGGAAAAATGATCAAATTGAAAATATCAAAAAACTCTGTCCAAATGATGATCTTTCAATTTTGTTAGAAGAATGGACAGAAATTGATTATCATTCAATCTTAACACCTTTAGTTTCTGCATTATTCCTTTATGATAAAAATGTTGATCCAAAATTCATTCCTTCACAAACAACAATGGAGATTCTTGATGTAGTCATAGAAATATTTAATTTTGGTTCAAAAAAATATGAATATTTAACGTAAGTCAACAAATAATATTGAAATAACTAAAAGAATGATCAAATCATTATCTGGATTTTCATCATCCATTTCAGAGTGTTCTTTGAAATTAATTCATGTTTACAATTACTTACTTCTTTTTGTAAATGAATTCATTTCAAATCCAAATATGATTTTAAAAGAACAACAATATTATAATGAAGTAACAAAACCAATTTTGAACTATGTTTCTAATATTACAAATCAATTTTACAATTCAAAAAATGAAAAAATGAGACAAGTGATTATTATGGGATTCAAAATTACATCATTAATTCAAATTTTTGATCAAATGACAAAAATGGATTCAACAGAAATTCCAACATTTCTTGAAAAAACAAATGAATTATATCTTGACCATATTGATGATGTTTTAACAATGATGAAAGAAAAAGCATTTAAAGAAGAATTCACACCTTCTTCATTAATTTTATACATCAAAGCATTATCACAATATCTTGAAACTTGTCAAATTTATTTTGTAGATTTATTTTCATAGTAAGAAACTCATTCATTACTTAACCATTATTTTCACAGTCAAATTCCTATGATGAAACAAGTAGTGATTAAATTCTATGATGAATTAGATTTAATTTTAATGAATTTTGGAAATATTGGTTATAAAAGAGTTCCATCAAGATTATTCGATGTACCATTTGAATTAAAAGCAATTTTTGAGGTAATGAAAAAATTCTTACCAAAATTGACACCTTTCAAAATTTTTAATTATATGCAATCACATTTTTCTCTTTATATCCATGAATCAACAAGTAATATGATGGCTACTATTGAAAAGAGTGTTAATATAACAAAATGGGAATCTTTAACAGAACAAGAAAAACATACTGCTTCAGTGATTGATTTATTTTCAACTCTTGAAAATGGGTATGAAACATATCAACAATTACTTGAAATTATCAAACCAATTGGAAAAAATGAGATCGAAGTCACCAAACTTAGTGTTGATTTAATGTATTATGTATTCTCAAAAGGATGTTGTAAAGCAGTTGATTTTTATGGTGATCTAATGGAAGAAAAATTCAAGGATGGAGATTTTAAAATCAAAGCTCTTTGTGTTAATAACATGAATGCAATTTTAAAAATGCTTCCAAAATTCTCAATGAAAATTTTGATCAAATTGGTGAAAGAAGATGAAACATTAAAAATTTGGGATACAACAGAAAAGAGAATTAAAACAATGGGATTAAATATGCTAAGTGGTGTTTGTCATCCAATTCTTGATAGAATTAAAGAAACAGTTCAAAACCTCATTGATACTAAAACTATAATTCAAATGAGAATTGAAAAATTACAACAAATTCAAATTGATTCAAGAGAATATAAATCATTGGTTAAAAATTCTGTCAATGAGTTATTATCATATATTGAAGATTCTTTACAAAAATTATCAAAATATCTTTCAAATGTTGATACAACTTCATTGTATAAAGAAACACTTGATTTATTACTTAATGAACTGAAAGAAATTATTCATTCAAATCAAAATTCCGGAAAATATAAAAATTTGAATGGAAGTCAAGTTAGAAATTTAAAAGAATCCTTTGAATTGTTTAAAGAATTTTATTTAAAAAATAATGTAAAAGAAGACTTTTTGAATATCGCATTTCAATTTCTGGAAGAAATCTATGACTATTCAAACCTTGAAACACCAATTTTAATTTTAAAATATTTTGATTTGATTGAAGATATTAAAAAGAATCCAACATTTTTAAAGATGAATATCAGAATTTTTATTCATTCTTTATTGGCATCAAGAAATGAAATGATTGCTATTGAATTGATTGAAGCAGAAGGATATGCACAAAGTAGTGATGTTAAAAAAAGTGAAACCAAAGAAAAAACATTGAAAGGTTTAATTAATCAATTTGAAACAAAAAAGAGATTTTTAAAAGAGTAAGTGAAATTCACTCAAATTTAACATTTTCAAAAGAGAATCAACATCTTTGAGACAAGAAGAAAAATACTTAAAAGAAAGTTTAAAAGGTTTACAAAAAGGAAAACTTGAAATTGAAGAATTGAAAATAATAAAATCAGAAAATAATGAGTTACAATTGAAAATTGAAAAATTATTAGTGAGTGTGAAAAAAGAAGAAAAGGTTTTAAAGAACCTTAATAAGTTTTCAAAGAAGGCAATTTCAAATTCAATGAAAGTACTTAAAAATGAACCTACTTTATTATCAAAAGATGAATTTAAAGCTAAATTCAAATTACAACATTCATATGAATTTTATTTCAATTGTATTAGTGATTATGAAGGTGGATATTTGTATTTCACAAACAAAGCATTTTATTTCAAAGATGAAGTATTTGATTTGAAATCAATTATTGAATTATTAATCACTACATGGTCTACTGTTGAACCAGCATTGAATGTTTACACAAAAATCAAAGAAAAGGATTTTCTAGATAAAATGGGTCTTCAAAGTTCAAAAGAATTTGTTTCGAATTTCACAAGTCCAATCTCAAAATTCACCAGTCCAATTACAAATTTAGCTTCTCCTATTGCAAATTTAGCAAGTCCAATTACGAACATGAATCCATGGAAAGATAAAATGCCATCAATGCCATCAATGCCATCAATGCATCTCCATTTACCAAATCTTCAAATGTTCAAAGGAGCTGATGGAGATATTATTCATATTCACTCTTTTTCATTTACAGGATTTGATGACAATATTCAAATTATTTTTGATCAAATTAAAGATCATGTGAAAAAAGAAACTAACCACACATTAGAAAATGGTGTTAATATATTAGGAAGTGATATTCATTTGAACAAAGAAATCACATCAAAATATGATGAAGGTTATGATGTTTCAATTGAAATGAAAGAAGGATTCAATTTACCTGATGGATGTAAAGCCATTTCTGCATACTTTGCTGTGAATGTAGACACCAAAGAATCTGGAACATTTTACCTTATGACTGATAGATTATGTTTTGATGGACATAAGCGAGGAAAACAAAGTGATATGAATGTTAGAATGAAAAACATTGATTATCTTGAAATGATTGAAGGGAAAATGTTGAAGATTGTTGATATTTCAACTCAAAAATTCACATTTGATCAAATTAGTAATTTAGAAAAAATGAAGAATACAATCATTACTGAATTGAAAAAGAATGGTTTGGTTGTTGAAGAATCTGGCTCTTATATCAAGGTGAAATAAAATTTTGATTCAAATTCCCACATTTTTTTTTGTTGTGACTATTGTTTTTTTGGAGATTTATCATTGGTCAGAGACTCGTTGATTTCTTACACTACGCACTTTGGAATCCTTCATGAAAATCAAATTGAAATTCAACCAGGTTCTGATGTAATAATTTGGCGTTGAAGCGCTGGATTTGTCTTAGCAAATCCTCTCAATTCAGTCAAACATTTCAAATGAAAAAAAAAAATTCAGAGACATTTAATCCTTCTCAAGTTCAATTTTTATGATGAATTCTAATTTGCATTGAACCTTTTGTTCCAGGAATATCATGGCATTTTCCTACAACCCAAGTCATAGTATCAAATGGTTTTCCTTCACATTTTGAACCTTGATGTCTTGCATACTCTACCTTGATTCCGCTATCTTAAAACTGACTTTTCCGTTCATTCTGATTAATCAGACCAGACATTAAAATCAAGGTTTCTTTCGGGATAGGACCGTCGCCAGCAGTACTGGCAGTTTTTGGATTTCCAATAAAATTTT